>JAFEMH010006800.1:0-112336 GCA_022495995.1 Adenophora triphylla var. japonica | reverse complement strand
GAGGAAGGGGGTGAATGTATCAATAATGTAACATATTCAACCGCACACTTTACCTTAGTATGGTTCTAGATCCCATTTTGGGGCGATTTACCGGCATCGCGAACGGTGATGTAATATCGCCTACGTTTGAGCGCGACATCCAATCCTGGCGCCCTAGGGACTGTACCTCAGGGTATTGTGGTTGGTGGTTAACATCTTAAAATATAAATAAGATGAGAGCCTTTCTCACCCTACAGCTGATCAAAATCCGTCCATCTTTGATCAAGAAATATAGAGCAAATAAGTTCTTGTCGGTTTGAAGCGAAAAGGATTTTTGTGTTCTAATAACAGTTTTCATTCAGTTTCACTTTGTCCTCTTCTCTCTAAGGATCTCAAACATCACGGCCATCATTCTTCTTGTGGATGTCTGTTTTACTCTTCACTTTGGTGTTATACGGTCACAAGTAAAAACAAGGTAACGAGTATAACACCGGTGAAGAGAAAACAAAGTCGCTTTCCTCAATTTTGAATCTCCACCTTCCGTCATTACTCGAGATCACTGATTGCGAATCTTTCTCATGAGCTTGAAAGGCTGGCGGTGTTGCCTCTCAATCTCACGGTTGCTTCGCATGTGCAACACGTGAGATTGAGGGCAAGCACCGCCAGTCTTTCAGGCTCTCGTGAGGGCGATGCAAGTCCAGGATCTCTGGGTAAAAATGGAAGGTAAGAATTGAAAAAATTGGAGGAAAAAGTTCGCTTTCTCTTCGACTTTGGTATTAATACTTTTGTTACCTTGTTTTACTTGTGACCGTATATCACCGGTGAAGAGTAAAACAGCACTTGTCAAGACATGGAGGCTGTGATCTTTGAGATTCTTAGAGAGGAGGACGGTAAGCTGAAAAACCTATATTAAGCAGAAAATCCTTTGCTCAAAGCCGACAAGAACTTATTTGCTCTATCTTTCTTGTTCTAATTTGAGATAGGGTTTTGATAGTTGTGGATGATAACGACTCTCATCTTGTTTATAAATGTTAATTTAATTCATCGTTGTAAAATTATATATTTTACAACAAAGAATTAAATATTGATATTTAAAATTATTCACAATAGTAATCACGCATTTCGGGATGGGATAGGTTTATCAAACATGCACTTAAGGACAGTAGTAGGTGGTTAGGTAGGGACACCATTATCCTTTAGTTTAGTTTGAACTAGAGGCTCAAGATTTGTTGATACAATTATTCACAATATTAATAGGTAAAAAGTCCCAGCGGCCCCAATTTAAGGCGGCATGGAGCATTACAATGGAGAAATTGTTTCCCGCGAGTTTCAATTTCAACAAGACATTCTTGAACTCACGCGCTTTCACCAAAAACAACAGGAAACTTATTGACGGGAGGTATAGCATGCCATGCATCTCATTCTCTAAAAGATTGGAAGATTGATTGGGATGCCTCCGAGGCGCCGTGCTTTTGGGATTCGGAGCGACATGTGTTCACCCTATCGTACAACGATACGGTGCAACGATGGAGGATTTTCGAGCAGCGGCGGGTGTGGTGAGTCGAGGGCGTGGCATTTCCTCGAGACAGGACGATCGATTCTGGAGCAACTATACGAATTCTTGGGATTATCGGCGGGCGGGTATCGGGCATTGTCGTTGACGATAGATTCATAGACTTGACTCATTATAGCCGAGATTGAGTCGGACCGGCCCGGTTTGTTTGATCCTATCCACTTCCTTAGATATATTCATGTTGCTCATTACCGTCTGCGCAGCTACTTGCGGCTACATCGGAGTGTGTCCGGCTACGGTGTTAGAGATCATCGAGGGCGGGCGAGAGGTGATCGAGTTGACATCCGGCATATTCAATGCAGTCGGGGAGCGATGGACATCATTCAAGCTGTTGCTAGCGGAGACATACCACGGCATTGATAGATTAGCCAGGAGGATCCAGAGTACGTAGGTTCGGGCGGCTGATTACTATCATTGTGTTTGTATGAGAGATTTCGCTTGATCTCGCCGGCTGCCCGGAGGGCGAGCGAACGGCATTACCTTGGGTGGCCCGGACGGCGCAGGATATTGAGGGATGCCGCTGCGAGAGTTGGCATAGGAGGTTGGCCTTGGCCCGATATGAGACCGCAAACCTGAACTATTGGATTCCGGCATGGGGATTGCGAGACTATGAGAGATATTCGGGACGGGTCGATTATTGTCCGACTTAGGGACTACATGTATCATCCTTTTGCATTCCATCTCTAGTGAGCGGAGCAGTACGGATACCCGCGACGAGACCATTCGGACTTTGAGAGAGCGAGTTGACGACTAATACAATGCCGATGATTATGGTGAGCCTCGAGACTACACATTTCTTTGGCGAGCATTTCTAGAGGGCTTCTTCCGAATCGACCGCTACTCCGTCATACTAGAGGTAGCACATTTCGACCATGAGTATCGACATGTAGCGAGAAGCGGCAGAGTCTGTACGGTGATGATAGAGGCTCGACGCGAGAGTGTTTTGGGGCGGAGACTATTCTTCCAGTAGGACATTAAGAGGCATGGAGGCCAAGAGCAACCACGATGAAATCACTTGGCGACATTGCGGCGAGATTATGAGAGACGGGAGATTCGGAGAGGCTTTGAGAAATGATCCAGTGATAGCTCGCGAGGAGGCCTTGAGGCGGAAAGAAGCGTGCGAGAGCTACAGGGCGATATATCCACCGGCTCACACGATACCTGAGCCGGGACGAGGTTCGGCCCGGCTTTTCAACATACCTAGACCAAAGACCTCCAGGGGACCGAGGCGGAGGAAGAGTAGAGATTCGAGTTCGGGAGCGGGAACGAGTTCCTAGACACTTTAAGAAGACCTGTTAATATATTGTTAAATATGAGTTAGAAGCTTTATATTTATTTTAAGAAGATACGTATTTGCTTTTAAGTTTGTAATTCAAATTTAGGGAATGATAATACGTTAATTACTTCTAAAGCTGTTAATATATTATGAAATCCAATAATTATTAACATCCCGATTTTGTTTCATCCGTCGATTAAATTGAGTGTACGTATAATATATGGATTGCAATGCGGGAGTGATGTACATTAGCGATGATCGTAGTTGGATGTATAAGCGGAAGTTGCCGAATCAACGCGGTATCAATCCCGAGTTTTATAGAGGGTTGAAGGGGTTTGTTGAATTTGCTCAATTAAATAAAACCGGTCACATGGATAAGGATGGTAAGATTAGGTGTCCATGCGACAAGTGTTGTAATGTCAAGTATCTAAGCTTGATCGAGACTCGAAACATCTTTTGCGTAACGGGTTTGAAGTTGGGTACAAACGGTGGACCCGTCATGGTGGTGAGATTGCGCACAAATGTTGCGAATAATCCCCCGAGAATATTCATGTACCTCCAGAACCCGAACCTATTATTCGGGACAATGAAGAACCACCTTTGAATATGGAAGATATGGTTAGGGATGCGTGGGTCCTTCCTTCGATTGGTCGAGAGAACCAACGGCAAGAACCAACCCCTGCGGCCAAGAAATTTATTGATGCTATGGACTCTGAAAGAGAAGGTCTATCCAGTTGCGAGATCGGTGTGTTGGAGGCTGTGGTGAGCTCCTTAACATAAAGGTGATTGCAATATTAGCCGGTCTGCTTATAATCGTATCATGAAAGCAATTAAGCGGATGTTGCTTAGAAAGAGAATAAGATGGTTACAAACTTTTATGAGACAAAGAAGTTGGTTGGGCGATTGGGCTATGTTATGAAAAGATTGATGCGTGTAAGAATGACTGCATGCTATTCTACAAGGAAGATTCACGAAGACGAGTGTTCAATTTGCGGACAAAGTAGATATAAGCCAAGTCGGAGGGGAGTTCAAAACACAAGAAAAACATACCACATAAGCGGTTGCGTTACATGCCGATTGATTCCAAGGCTGCAACGCCTCTACGCGTCTAAATCTCTTTGCGAGAGGCAATGCGTTGGCATAAGGAAAGTTTGCGTGAAGATGGTGTGTTGATTCATCCCCGGTGATGGGGAGGCATGGAAACACTTTGATGAGACTTATCGACTTTGCGTACGAAGCAAGAAATATACGGTTATGCATCCGCTCTGATGGTTTCAATCCGTTTGGTCTGAGGCAAAATCTTACTCTTGTTGGCCGGTTATAGCCACTTTGTCTACAATCTTCCGCCACTGGTTGTGTATGAGTGATCCCTACATGTTCTTGTCGTTATTCATCCCGGCCCAGCTTGACCACAGGAGGAACATTGGCGTCTATCTCCGACCTTTGATGGACGAATTGAAGCGGCTTTGGGAGGATGGGGTCGAAACGTGGGATGCTTTCAAGCGAGAGAATTTCGGCATGAAGGCTGCGTTGATGTGGACGATTAATGACTTCCCTGCATATGGGATGTTATCGGGTTGGAGCACCCACGGGAAGTTGGCTTTGTCCGTATTGTATGAGTGACACAAAGTCTTTCACGCTCACGCGCTCTGGAAAACCATGTTGGTTCGATTGCCATAGACAATTTCTTGGGAGGACCACCCATTCGGGACCCAGGAAGAATGCGTTTAAAAAGAACAAGATTGACCATGATGAGGCCCCGATTCGTTTAAGTGGTGACACGGTCTATGAGGAGGTATCTAGATTGCCCGATCCTCGGTGGGGAAAAAGTTTTCGAAGACCAAAATACGAGGGTTTGGGACTACCCATAAGCTTGGATCAAGAGGAGTATATTTTGGGAGGCTGCCATCTTGGAAAACAAATCTCATTCGACATAACCTTGACGTGATGCACATTGAGAAGAATGTATTCGATAATGTTTTTAACACGTTGATGGATTTCAAGAGAACAACTAAAGACAACGAAAAAGCTCGAAAGGACCTTAAGGAAATATGTAGGCGGCCGGCCTTAGACTTGGTATACGACGTCAATGGTAAACCGGTTAGACCGATGGCTCAATACGTGCTTACAAAGGAAAAGAGGCTCCTCCTCACGAAATGGCTCAAGGAGTTAAGGCTTCCCGAGATAGTTACGCGTCTAACATTGGTAAGCGTGTCAATGTAGAGGAGGGGAAAGTGCGGGGTTTGAAGAGTCACGATTGCCACGTTTTCTTTGGATAGGCTACTTCCGATTGCTCTCGGGGTCTCTTGCACGACAATATGCAGGTGGCGTTAACGAGTTAAGTGAGTTTTTCCGGCGTTAACATCGACCACCTTTGCGTGTTGATCACATGAAAAAGCTTGAGGAGAGCATCGTAGTGACTTTGTGCAAACTTGAGAAGATATTTCCTCCTTCATTCTTTGATTCTATGGAGCATTTACCGGTCCACTTGGCATACGAAGCTAGAGTCGGTGGTCCGATTCAATACGAGATGGATGTATCCATTTGAGAGGTAATTGAATTTATTCTATTTCTAAATAATTTGAGCGTTAACAATATACCTTCTTTAACATTATTTATGTTTTAATCTACGAATGACTTTTAGGTATCTAGGCGAATTGAAAAGGAAGATGAGCAATAGGGCCATGGTCGAGGCCTCAATTTATTTGTTATCATAAATGAGATTGTTGCCTTTGTCGGAACATATTTTCCTCCTGATGTTGATACGAGATTGACTAGGGTTGGCCGCAATTACGATGGTGGTTTTCCGTCTAAGGGAAACATCTACGTATTTTCATCCCTGGTCGGTTCCTCGGCAAACGGGTTGAGTACGCGTACGTTAACCGCTAAAGAGTTTGCCGCGGTCGAAACGTATGTTCTTCTTAACTGCTGACGAGGTTGGGAATATATCAAGTAAGTCATTGATGTTATGTTTACGCCTCGTCGATTAAATTATGCATGTTTAATTACTGCATATGAAATGCCTTGTTTAACCCTATTGCGAGAATGTTTGAAGATTTAGCTCGGGATTTATCTCGAGAACTCATCGCAACTAGGACAGAAAGAGAATTTCCAAGCGGCTAAGGAAATATGTAAATATTTCGTTTCATTCAAATTTATTCTATACACTTCTTTAAACAGTCAATCTTAAAATTGTATTAAATTGGTTACAATATTGTCTTATAGATATTTGAACATCCGGGTGATGCCAAGGCTGCGAGGTTAAGACATTTAGCATCATCTCCGTACTTGAGCGTTCATTTATACAACGGTTATTTCGTGAATGGCTATGTGTTTCATACCAAAGCTTACGGGGGCTCGAAATTGACGTGGAATAGCGGCGTGAAGCTTATAGGGAATGATTATTATGGCGTCTGAAAGAAGTAGTCGAGGTGGAGTATTTGGGTAGAAACGGTGTTGTCTTGTTCAATTGTGATTGGCGGGATCTTTGTGCGAGGTGTTAAGAAGCACGCCATATTTGACCTCGTCGATGTAAAGGACTCGTCCGGACATAATGGCGACGACGTCTTCATCTTAGCATCTCGAAGCACAACAGGTATACATGACTCCCTACCCTCGTCGCGACCCGACGGATTGTGGGCTGTTTGGATGACCAAGGCTAGGAGCATGATTGACAACCTACCCTCGTCGACAACTACGAGTCGTCATTAGAAGCACCCTATCAAGAGGATGAAATGCCGGTGCCACCTAACGTTTCATCGGCTAATCATCCATTAGATGATGTCACTCATATTCCTCAAAATGTTGATGAACAGGAGGATATCTTACCGGTGAATTTGCCAACTCCCCGCCTCGTTCGGGTCATCTCGCGCACATTGATATTGATGAATCGAGGAAGAGGAAGAGGAAGAGGAAGAGGAAGAGGAAGAGGAAGAGGAAGAGGAACCGAGTTTGATTCATCAGAGTCAGAAGACGAAGATGAAGAACTCGAGTTTTGTAGTAATTCGAGTCCGATGATGATGATGGGGACGAAGATTAATAATAGTTTAAAGTTTAAAATTGTATTGTGAATGCTTTAGATTATTAGAACTTTAAAGTTTTATATGTATTGTGAATGCTTTAGATTATTAGAACTTTAAAGTTTCATATGTATTGTGAATGCTTTAGATTATTTTTAATATCCGTCGTTTTATATATATTGTGAATGCTTTAGATTATTAGAACTTTAAAGTTTTATATGTATTGTGAATGCTTTATATTATTAATAGTTTAAAGTTTTATATGTATTGTGAATGCTTTAGATTATTAGAACTTTAAAGTTTTAGATGTATTGTGAATATATTGTTTCCTATTGTTAAAGTTGTATATTTTAATATTTTCTTGTAGTACGAGATGAGTTCTAGTAGAAAGGGGGTAAGAGGACCAAGCCCATTTACACTTTGATTCTTGGGACGCAACCGTCCCGATCCGGTAGCGATGGTGTTGACCCCTCGCTCAGTAGTACTAGCTCCGCCTCTGGGGCCGGTACTCGGACTACACAGTAGATTACGAGGGGAGGATATATGTCGGATCTCGGCACTTTATGACCCGATAAGTAACTCTTCATTAATTTGATATAAGTTGGTTCCTTTTTGCTTTATATATAATTCATTATTTAAGTTAAAATGTTATTGTATAAATATACTTGGCGAGGTGGGTAGGTGGATACCCCACCCACTTGGCACTAAGATCGGGCAATGCGGCGATCTCGGAAAATGATCGATTTTTGGCCCAAGCGGAAAAAATTGCCACGAGAGGCGAAGGAGGATGCGTGGGATGAGTTTAGGGTAATGTGTTAATGGTTTTTATTTAAAACTTAAATGTTAGTTTGTTATTAAAATGTTATAATTAATAATGATTATACTCTTTTAGTTTTTGTAATGTTATCATTATATGTTGTAGGCTAAATATTATTGGGATCCAGGACATCGGCGAGGCGACGGCTAGATATGTTTTCTTTGGCGAGGCTCACAAACATTTGTTTAAGGATTTTATTTGTAACATATTTATCTATCCTTAATTAGTTTAATTAACAATGATTATACTCTTTTAATTTTATAATGTCATCATTATATGTTTACAAGATATTCATATTTTTATAGGTACCACGAAGAGAAATTATTATCTTGCTCGGCTCGCGGCGGGACAACGGCCCTTGTGTCCTACTTTTATGACCGTTGAGGTGTTTGCTCAATTTTGCGAATATTGGGGGTCGCTGCTGGCGAAAATGTATCCGAACGCAGGCGAAGGCCAATAGAAGCGAGGCTCCTCGGGGTCGGCGGCGTTGCATCTGGGGACGCTCACGGTCGCGAGCATCACGACCGCATGGTATGTATGTTAATTTAAATGTAGTAGTGTATGGATGCTTTTAAATAGGTTTATGTACGTATGTTAGTGGGAGCCAATGTTGATGCTATGAAATCCATAGTTTTAGTGTAAATGTAGTGTATGCATGCTTTTAAATCAGTTTAAATGTTGCATTTATATATACAATTTCAAAGTAATAATCTCGCTTATTTTATTTATAGGAAAGGGAGTATGGTCCGAATATCACTTTTGTGGATGTTTACGCTAGCCCCCATATTCGGAATTCTACGGCGCCCGATCAACCTCATGATGGGTTGACGATCGATGCACTCTTTGCCTTTGTAAGTAAACTACCATTAAATGACTTGATTTTGAATATGTAAATTTATTTATGTACCTTACATTGTGTATATGATTATAATTGTTTGTTTTATTTTTCAGGCTGCATATCAAGCCGCCGTTGTTCCCGATGGAACGCCTCCCGGCGAGCCCGTCCCCTTCGTGCACGATGTTTGGCGGAGGTCACCTCTCGGGGACATCGAGGAGAGGAGCCGAGTGTTAGGGATGGGGATTACGGGCGCGATGCCCGTCGGCGTCGACCGGCCGTCGGAGAAATGTTGACCGGCCCATGTTTCATGATCAGAATTCGACACTCTGGAGAGGCTGCGTTGGAGGAGGAGAGACGCGAGCGGGCAAAGCTTGCGGATGCTTTGGCGGTTGACGCGGATGCGGGGAGGAGAACGATCGACGTCATGCGAGACTCGAGACAATTGGCGCTGTTGATGGCTCGTCTCGGCCCGGACTCCCAGGATAATTCCCAGCGTCCCCCAGGATGATTGCGGACTTTGTTAGACATTGTTGTATTAATTTATACTTGTTTGTAAACATTTGAGACATTTGGTACCGCGGGAGCCCCTCCCCGCCTCTCCCCCTCCCCCGCTCCACCCCTCTCCCCCTCCCCCGCTCCACCCCTCTCCCCCTCCCCCCGCTCTCCCCCTCTCCCCTCTCCCCCTTCCCCCTTCCCCCTCCCCCCTATCCCCCCTCCCCTCCTCTCCTCCGAATTGGTACGGTGGTATTTAGTTTTTATTTGGTACGCTGGTATTTGAATTTTAGTTTTTATAGTTTTAGTTTTAGAAATTGAAATGTTATATCAGGTACAAAAAATTTTGGTTTTTTGATATTTTAAAATATTTTTTTTTAATTTATTTCAGAATCAGCGACGGAATTTTCCGTCGCTGAAATTAATGCTGAAAGAAAAATTAATTAAATAAATTAATTTCAGCGGCGGAAATTTCCGTCATTTGTAATAAAAATTAATTTAATTAAATTAATTTCGACGGAATTTCCGACGCTATAATCATTTAATTTTTATTTAATTTTTGATTTCAGCGGCGGAAAATTCCGTCATTTGTAATAAAATTTAAATTAAAATTAAATAATTTCAGCGACGGTATTTTCCGCCGCTGAAATAATTTAATTTCAATTTAAATTTTATTACAGCGACGGAAATTTCCGCATTGAAATTAATTTAATTAAATTAATTTTTATTACGGCGACGGAAATTTCCATTGAAATGAATATTTAATTAAATTAAATTAATATAGCGGCGGAAATTTCCGTCGCTGTAACCATTAATTCACCGGCGGAATTAAATTCCGTCGGTAAAAGAAAAAAATAGCGGCGGAAATTGACCCGCCGGAGCACTGCGACGGGCTGGTAGCGGCGGACCACCGACGGAATTTTTCCGTCGCTGATTATTTTTAGCGACGGAATTTTAATTTTAGCGACGGAAATTTCCGTCGCTAAACGACCTTTTTCTGGTAGTGAGGGCCATCTCTTGTATCAGTCGACTAAGCTCATGGTCCGACCTACCAGGTCCCGACCTACTTTAGTCCGACCTCATGATCCGAATCACAATTCGGGTACGAACCATGCTCTGCAGACGGTCGGGTCGGCCATTCCACGAGTGGCGACCCGACCTAAATCAACAGTGACGACTTACCACACCAGGCTTATTTGGTTGAACAATCCTCATAACCACCTCCCTACAAATCAGGGACCGTTATAGACATGTTCCCACGTCCAAGTAACTGCCGCTACAATCTCGGAGCACATGTCGCCTCCCCAAAAATACACTACTCTTGTCTATAAATACTTCATCACTACCAAACGGCGGAGGTAACGGCCATTTTGTATTCTGAGTTCATTATTCAATACATTTTGAGCTTTATACAACTGTTATCTTACTCTCACGCCCGAGCGTCTTCGCCGGAGACACATCCGGCTAGTCGTGGGTTACGTTTCGCTGGTCGAAGCGGGTGATCGGTCTGCCACGTGAAGGAAGATTGATAAGCACATTTCCTGCAGCATCAAGTAACATGGCATATGCACAATTAGTAAACGTGCTTTCTTGTTGAAATAAATGTTGCATTTTTTTTATTTATTTTGAAATAATATTATATTTTAAATTATAAAATAAATTTAATATAATTCTAATATTTTATAAATTAATAAAACACATGCTTTAAAATTAAAAATAATGACAAGTCAAAAGGGATATTATTTCGAGACGGAGAATACCGAACATTTTATTTTTATATTTTGGGTGTTATTTTTTTTTTTTTTTAATATTCAGGTTTTCAATTTCGCCGAACTAATCCTGGATCACTCGCTACTGGCCCCTCAGCGACTTACGGAGGTAATTTTGGGTGTTATTTTCACATTATGTTTTGGTGGGGAAGACCTATACCTATCGTAGTCACCTTTTGGTGGGGAAGATCTACAGTAATAACGTACGGCCACGTGGTGCTCTGTGTATGTGCAATTATTATCGATTGCGATGCAAGCTTTTGGTACCTTTCTAGGCAGCAGAAATACGTCCCTGACCTTTAAAGCCTTTTTCGAAGTAGTCCTTAATCTATTTTGTTTTTCGTTTTCGTTCCCAACCTACTATTTTAAGCCACTTTTAGTCCTTCGCGCTAACTTCGTCAAATTCACTGTTAAAAATTGCTAATGTGTATGTTTGACTTTCACGTGAAAGTCAATACATTCGACACAAAAGGTTTTCAATGTCAATTTCATCACTGAACTACATTTTTTTTCTTCAAATTAGTCCCTAAACTATTTATTTCAATATTTTTTTTATTTTATAACTTATCCAAGGTAAAATTAAAGTGGGTATATTTTTGGTACTGTTGAAGTTTAGTATTATTATTTTTGAACTCAAGTTTGCAAGTAGTAAATGTTGCTTTTGATATGGATAATCACTTTGTTATATTTGCCTTTGGATTAAACTTTTATATTGATTATTTTTCTTTATGTTTTGTTGCTCAACATTTTGCCTTTTTTTAGCAAGTGCGAGTAATGTTGTAGTGTTATGTTTATGATTAAAAGTCAACAGTGCTTTAAATGATTGGTATGAATTGTTACCACCGAAAGTAATACATCCCCCCGTTTCAAAATAAATGATAAAAATTATTCAAATTTGTTTGGATCAAAAGCGAATTAGAAACTTTTTTGTTATTCATTTTGGGACGAAAATAGTACTTTATAGTTAAAAAAAAGGCTCATTTTAATTTTTCCTCGGGTAAGTTATAAAATCAAAAAAATATTGAAATAAATATAGTTTTTGACTAATTTGAAGAAAACAAAATGTAGTTCAGTTATGAAATTGACATTGAAAACCTTCCATGTCGAATGTATTGACTTTCACGTGAAAGTCAAACATCCACAACAGCAATTTTTAACAATGACTTTGACGTAGTTAACATGAAGGACTAAAAGTGGCTTAAAATAGTAAGTTTGGGACAAAAACGAAAAACAAAATAGGTTAAGGACTATTTCATAAAAAAGGTTTTAAAGACAAGAGACCATATAATGGTATTTCTGCCGACCTTTCTACCAAAATTAAATTATTTTAAGAAATTATTTTACAATAACGTGCTTTATTTTTTTTATTTATATATACTACCTCAATCGAAAAAAAAAAAAATCTTACGTTCCAAAATAAACAATGAAGTTTTCATTTAATTAACGTTCTACGTGAAAGAAATTCAGGAGCGGAAATATTTTTAACATACACTTTTAAATATTTTTTTTTTTTGGATACAACACATAAAACTAATTTATTTTTGTATATAACATATAGAACTAATTTATTTTTTCATCTATAATCACTATCACTAACTGGGTTAATTTTTCGTTGTTAAATAATCATGTGAGCGTATGTGAACATATTTTAAGGGTTAATTTAGTTTAGTTCACTATTCATTAACTTTTTGTGGGTTTAAATTATTGCAAATTACTCTACAACTTATTAATCTTTTAACATGTCACTAATCTTATTTTATTTTTCACTTTAGCTATTAATATATATTTTTATTTCAATTATGTCATATTTTCGATTAATATATAAGTATATCACCACCACCCACCACCATCTTCCACCACTTTCTCCCACCGTCACACCACCACCTTTCGCCATCATCTCACCACACCAGAAGACTTCATCCTTAATTTGTTCAAAATCCAAAATATTCAAACAATAAAAAATATCAAATATTTCAAAAACAAACAACTGAAATTGAAAACTCAGATTCTTCATCTATCACTACATGTCATCCTAATTTTTTTCAGACCTGAATTCAAAGCTCGGTTCAAATTCACACACAAAAAAAACGAACTCCCGTGAAAATGAAGAAGACTTTCGATTTTGAAATCAAATCTAACCTAGCTACCATGAAAAAAAAATAAAGAGAGAGAGGAGAAGACTTTATTTAGTCAAATTTGCTCGGATCGTTGGTGAGAGAGAAGGAAAGGAAGAGGAGGGGGAAGAGAGAGAGATGGGGGACAAAATTAATCTGGGGGGATTATTCCCACGTTTGAGCAAGAGTGGTGGTGGGTCTTGATTTAAGTTAGGGTTTTTATTTTTAGTTTAACTCCCTACACCTTTTTTAAAAAGATAAATTAAATCCTATCAATTTGATTTTTTTACTTTTAAACTAAGGAAAAATTTCTTAAGGATCCTCATGTTCAGATTTTTCTCAATTTTAAGGAGCGGCTATTTCAAAATCTCAAATAGAGAGTTCAATTAAGATTGAAATTTCAAGGACACCCTTCACTTACGTTGACCAGTCAATTAAAATCCCTAAATGTTGAAACTAGCCCCAGCACTCAAACAAAACCCACCTAGCCCCCTCCCCCTCCCTTATTCAAACACACGTTCAAAAACACACACACACACTCAATCTCTCTCTCTCTCTCCTCTCTCAACCCACCGGCGCAAACTCGACACATCAACGGCAGCTCGTCGACGCAAACTAGATCTAGTTTGCCTCACATGCTTTCCCTTCTTCGTTCAGATCCGGCGAGCCCCTTCATCTTCCCCGGCGGGCCCTTTCATCTTCTCCGGCGAGCCCCTTCATCGTCTCATCATAGATGCTTTTGTGAATCTGTTTTGTACTGTTAGCATTTGAATTTTGTAGTGGTAAATTTCATTGACCCGACGAACTACAAGATTGTGCATTCATTTATTTTTGGACCTTATTTCATAATGTTGGAATTGCTGAGCTTGAAATGAGTTTTGACCTAATTTCATGAAGTTGAAATTGCTAAGTTTGAAACGAGATAATATAGTTGGTTGTCGTTGATGTTAAAAAAAAGGAATTAAGTGGTTCTGTTTGTTGCTTATAGAACAAATTGCCTCAATGATGATATAACTTAGTTCCTGTATATGTCAAACTGAGATTGGGGAAAAGCACTTCTTTGTGAAAAACATAATTGGTGCTTGCTCTTTTTTTATTATTATGTTGAAAAGCACCTTGGCATGTTGAAACTTATTATTTCATTTACCTGTCATTTGCTTCTCTGTTTGGGTTATTGTTAAGAGAATTGTTATTCACCCCCGCACATTTACTTAATAACCCCGCAATACAATTTTCAAAAAAATGTCATTAATTAAAATGACTCTATTACCCTCTCCACTGCCTTCTAAGACATCTTCATTTCATAATCGTGTTTGTAATCCCAGTTCTTCCTCTTGTCATGTATCTATGAATCAGTCCGAGGGATTGTCTTTCAATCTGGAGAATTTGGAGCTTACCCTGTTTGCCAACTTGAGCTCTTCACTCACTGAACTGTTACAATCTGATGATCCAAGCCCGATGGAATCTGGATTTGTTAGGTCTACAGCAATGAACAAGTTGTTGGTATGGAAAACTGATATTTCAAAAACATTGGAAGTCATAGAGTCTGAAATTGATTTACTGGAAAACAAATTAAAGTTGCTAGTCTCCGATTATGGAGTTCCCTGCCTTTACCTGCTGCTTCCACTTCTTTGCCAGCAGAGTGCAAGGTAAAGCCATCAGAAGTAGGGGTGTTAGCGGTTCGGTTCAAATCGCGGTTTGAGACCGAACCATGCGGTTCAGCTCAGTTCGGTTTGGTTTTTAACGATTAACGGTTCAGCTCGGGTTTCAAAAGTTTATAAACCATGCGGTTCGGTTTGGTTTGCGGTCTGACTCCTCCAAACCGAACCAAACCAAACCGAACCAAACCATTTCGAGCTGAACCGCCAAACCGAACCACTGAGCTGAACCGCCAAACCGAACCACCGAGGTATGCCTACGCTTTGCATATTGTTTAACTAGACTTTTGTTCATCAGTTACATCTATATTGACTTACTATTAACTATTATGCAAAGTACTATCTTGAAATTTTAGCTACATTGTCTATATGAACTAGCTCGGTGTGAAGCGGATCCAGCTTCAAGATATAACTTGTTAATCGTTTTGAGCTAAATGCGTTTCTCATTTGTTTTTAAGCTTGCTTTTATTTAATTTAGGTCGGTATTACTGGGAATGTGGAGTTATGTTATGCGAGGAAATATGAACATCTAAAAATATTATTGTATATATGTTTCTTGTCTGCAGTACGGTATTACCCCCTCAAGCAAAAAGGATTGAGAGAAAGTTTGAGCTTGAACCAAATGTAACAACAACTGATGCATAACAAGAACATAATATATCTACGATATTATTACCAAAACATGTAACATTTAAGTAGTAATCTATATGTATAAAAGTGGTTTTGTAATTTTAATGTCTTTTACATAAATAGGTAACGTTTGGAGTTTGGACAGGTTTGTGGTTCGGATCGTGGTCTAGACCGTAGTTTGGACCGCGGTTTGAACCGCTTAATGGAACCGCGGCTTGAGACCGAACCGAACCAAACCGAGGTGGTTCGGTTCGGTTTGAAAATTTTCATGGTTCGATTTGGTTTGGGATTTCTCCAAACCGAGTACTAGCGGTTTGGTCTCTAAATTTTTCCAAACCGAACCATTTACACCCCTAATCAGAAGCACAATCTGGATCGAAAAGTTAAGTTTTTTTTTTTTTTTGCTTTTGAATTTTGAATTTGGATGGGGTTGCTTTGACGGTGGTGGTGCTGTGGGGCTTTTAATTTTTGAATATGGTGGTTGATGGTAGTTGTTTTGGTAGAAAAAACAATAATGTCGAATCTTGACTTATGAAAGTGTATGGATTTAATAATAAGGAGGGGACTTTGGAATTTGATTAAATGGAACAAACGGATGCTAAAATGAAGAAACACAATCAAGGACACAACAATATAACGAGGAAAGCCCTTGAGTCAAATGATCTCGCCGGCATAAAACCTCGGGAGGTTTTAGGTAACCTACCTAAAACCCAAAATGTATTATTGATAGTTGAGTGATTACAAATCGGATAGCATAAGAGAGTTTACGAAGCTAGTGAACGTGTGTGTGGAAGTGTAGGTTACTCTCTTTTATACCCCTTAAATAGTAAAAGAAAGGTAAAAATATCCCTAGAAACAAGGAGAAAATATCGCCAAAGATGGAGATCACGGCCGTTTGATGAAGCTCGGAGATTGCCGTTATTTGGGTTGTTTAACCAAATCAAGGACTTCGCTAAGACCAAGTCTTCCACAACTCAACGTAACAAACTAACAAAAATCCCTATAATTTCGGCACATCTTCTTATCCTCTCAACGTCCTTTGACTTGGTCTTTTTAGCGTTGAGGGAAAAGTCCCATGTCTTTGGTAAATATCTCGGATTTAACTCCTTTGATTCTTGTAAAATATGATATAAATAATATTAGATAAACACAATAAATATTATGCAATACTTACAGTGGAATATCATCTTGACATGCAGGAACAACTGAGGATGTCACCATGCAGGGATATTCAATGATGTCAACATGTGGAAAATTTGGCCACAACAGTAGTGGCGGTGGTGGTGGTGGGACGGTAGTGGATGACGAGTTTAGGAGGGTGTTTATTGAATGGTTTAAAAGGGTAGAATAGTAATAATGGCGGTGTAGTTTTTTTTTTTATAAGTAAACTTAGTAATGCGGGGGTATTAAGTAAATGCACGGGGGTGAATAACAATTCTCTATTGTTAAACTTTTTTACAACACAACTCTCAATGTTCAAATAGGTCTTATAGCTAACTTATAAGACTTTTTATAAAGTCTTATATGTTACTTATAAGACTTATTAAAAAGTCTTATAAGTTACTACTTATAAGACTTTTTTACAACACAATTCTCAATGTTCAAATAGGTCTTATAACTAACTTATAAGACTTTTTTAAAAGTCTTATATGTTACTTATAAGACTTATTAAAAAGTCTTATACGTTACTACTTATAAGACTTTTTTACAACACAATTCCCAATGTTCAAATAGGTCTTATAACTAACTTATAAGACTTTTTAAAAAGTCTTATATGTTACTTATAAGACTTTTTAAAAAAGTCTTATAAGTTAATTGTCTTATAAGTCAATTATAAGAGTAATTCGTTACTATTATGAGAGTAATTCGTTGTTATTATTGAATTTTTTTTTTTTTTGAAAAACTTGTCTTATAAGTTAATTATAAGAGACAAAGTGGTCTTATAATTAACTTATAAGAGTTGTAAATGTGTAAATTATGAGAGGCATTTAATTTTAAATCAAATTGCATTTTTTTGTGAATATGTAGGTTCAAATTAAAAATTTCGGTACATTTTATAACAAATTGCAAATTGCAATTGCATATAAATTTAATGATATATCCTTTCATTCTACAGAAAATTTTGGGGGAAACTAGTTTCCCCAAATATTATAAAAAATCTTGTTTTCTATTTTAAAAAAAAATTGTACGTGCCTTTGTTTCGATTTTTAAAACAAGACTTTTTATAATGTTAGGGAAAAACTAGTTTCCCCCAAAACCTACTCTTCATTCTAATCATTAATTATTAATAATTGATATTTTCTCTATCCCTAATTTTAAAAAAAAATCAAATTTGTTTTTGATCAAAAATAATTTATTTTTTTTTCAAAAAGTTATTTATAAATGAAAGATGTACTAATTTAATTTGGTGTGGATTTTAGGTATATTAAATTAAAAATTGACCGTCTCACACCAATAGGGAGGATATGATCAAATGTAAACCATTGCGGGAGGAAGGAGAAGTAAACTCAGGGAGGGAGGAACAATTTTAAATCTTTCCGTTGACTTATCTTTCTATTTTTTTTCTTATTTTTGAAAAGTTTAATATTCAGTTTTGGACTTGGTTGGTCCAGTGACAAACTCCTTAGTGCTTAGTGAGCGTGCATGCAAAAAAGGGGGCATTTATGTCTTTGTGTTACTAAAGGGTGTCTTTGGAATTTGCAAAATATTATTTCTTAAATTAGGTTTAAATCTCGCATGAGGGGCCCTAGAGGAAGTGTGCCTTAAACTAAACTACCAAAAGTTGCCCTAAAATTTGGTCACTTGCGTTTCACATGACTATTTAATAGGAAAAAATTAAACTCGTTACTGATAGCAACCATGGATGCCAAAATAAATTAGTTCAATGTGTTGTTTGCAAAAAAAAAAAAAAAAAATAGTTTAGTGGTAGAACCCACAAAAAGTGAATAGTTAAGTGATTTTATTTTATTTTTTGCAATTGTCCAAAATTTTGTTAATAACAATTTTAAAATTTCATTAGAAATAGTATGATTAAGTTTTAATACAAAGCAACTTTTTTTTTTATCAAAGTTCAATTAAATTAATTAAAAGGTTAAAATACAATACTACCTTTGTCCTGTGTCCCAGACTAAGGGTTCAATTTTATTTTTTTTTTGTTAACACGAAGGTAATTTAAACAATAATTTTAAGTTAATTTAATTATTCTAATAAAAAAAATATTAAACTTGTTACTCATGCACCATCATATGTACTAATGATTATTCATTTATATATTCATTATTACAATTAAATTAATCTAAAATTAGTGATCATAATACATTCGCGTTAACAAAAAAAGCTTTACTATCGAAAAAATTTGAGATGGCTAACATGAATTGCTATACAAAATTGGTGATTGAAAAAAATCTAGAGGAGACAAAGGAAAGGAAATAATAAAAGAAGAAACTATAAAAAAATAAAATCAAAATCAAAATACATAATTCACATTATTTTTGTGGTCCACTAAATTTCTTGCATTTTCTTCCATCTCAAACCATTAACTATGTTATCATTTTTCCACTCTTAGGACCTTCTTATTAGTGATGTATCAAATATAGTCTCCATTTGACATGACTAAACAATCACAATGATTCTTCTCCAACTTATCTTTAATAGGTACAACTCATGCATGCCCAAAAAAAAAATAGTGATTTTTAGGGGCCCCAAATTATTACCCAAACTATTAATGGTAGTCGCAATCGTCCATATCAAATTGGTTCAATTTTTTTTCTCTCTCCGACATTAATTTACAACAATGTCAATTTTTTTTTCAAATTTGTACTTGATCAAAAGTAATTTATTTTTTTAAGTCGACATTCATTTATTAGGATGGAGTGTTTAATATCACTTATTTCACAAAGCCTTCACAAAAAAAATTAGCTTAGGGCCCAAAATTTAATCGAACTGTACCTGCATACATCACCTTATTGCTCAAGCAATCCTTTCGTGTATCTTCACAAATTCACTCTTATATACGCTTCTCCTCTACATTTATCTTACGATAAATAGCACTCTCTTTATCTCAAAATAAATATTTTTATTTTATTTTTAATAAAATCCAATATTTTTTACACAATTGAAATAAGTCTAAAATTGATAGTGGGATTGAAGACACAAATGGAACCAAATGTTGAAGCATTTATAGCATGATAAGTTACATGTGGCTAAGAAGTGAAGGTGGGGCCAATAGCTTTTGGATATTATAAATACGTGCCAGCCACCTGTTAACATCGACAAGTTGGCAACAGCATTTAAAATACAGAAGAAAAAAAATACTATCAATTTCACTGTTTTCACATGACTCATAATTATAGTACTGACGCGTTTCACACGGCAGGAGGGAATCTTTCTTGACTATCAATTTTATAAATGCACCTGATAAATGTGGGTAAGATAACCTATCATTTACTCCCCCGCCCCATTGATTGATAGCTTCATTTTTGTTAAAATGAATGTCTCGTTAAAAATTTTACCTTTTTTAAAATAGCAAAAAATCTTTACTATTTCAATCACTCATTTTCTCTCCTATCTTACTTTTATGTTCACAACACTTTTCAAATTTACTATTCCCTCCACTCATTCTCTTTCCTATTTTACTTTTATACTCACAACACTTTTTTCACTAACCTTTTTTTTAATTTGCGTGTCATACTCAAAAGGGTGAAGATATCAATGGGACGAAGGGAGTTTTTTTTTTAATTTTCCATAATGCACCCTCAATTATCACTTAATTTAAATTCGATGCCCTTAATCTCTGAGTGAAAAAAAAAATTGAGTTTTTTTTTTAATGAACGAATTTTAATCTATTACAAGAGTTGCACTTCAAATTCAAAGTGTGTTAGAATCGCTTTTGATAAGGTTTGAACCTATAACCTCTCCGAATGTCTGTTGAGCAATAACTCTTTGACTCCTTATTTTCTAAGTGAGTTTACATCCACACTGTGTCATTTCACCAATAAATTAACGTTATTTCACCATAAACTTTATTCTAGCTAGCCCTTGTGTTCTAGATTAAGATCTATTTTAAAATATTTGTTATTTTATATATTTTCTTTTGTTATATTAACTAAATGTGCGGGAATTGATAAAAAAATGTATGTTGTGAAGGATAGAAAAGTATGAATATAATGAATGGGTTCCATAAATTATTTTGAATTAATAACACTACAACAAAAACACCCTTTTAAAACGTTTTTTAAACGATGTAATAGACCTTTTACAACGTTTTCTGAAACGTTGTGATATCCAACGTTGTAATAGGTCCCAGTCTAAGACAACGTTTTATAAACGTTGTAGAAAACATTTATAAAACGTTGTCCTATAGTGTTTACAACATTTTCTTAAAATGGTGTAAAAAATGGTAGGACAATAAGACAACGTTTTATAAACGTTGTCGTATGGTTTTATACAACGTTTATAAAACGTTGTCGTAAGATTTTATACAACGTTTAAGAAAACGTTGTGCTACCTTTTTTGACAACGTTTTGTAAACGTTGTCGTAAGGTTTTATACAGCGTTTATAAAACGTTGTTTTAAGATTTTTTTACAACGTTTATAAAACGTTGTGAATGTAAATAATATTAAAAAAAATAAAAAATTCCCCTCCCCTCAAGGTTTTGGAATATTTCTGCAGTTGGTATGTACCAACTGCAGAAATATTTCAAAATTTGACCATAAAAAAAATTACACCTATTCCTCAAAATTCACATACTTCCTCCGTCTCAAAATGAATGTCAAAAAAAAATTGCACATATTCCTCAAAATTCACTCACATCTTCTCAACAGAAATCAACAACAAAATTACCCTTTAGAGATGTCCTTCTCTTTGCATGATTCCCAGAAAAAGCTCTGCCTCAGTGCCCAAAACAGCTACAAGGTGGGGGGGGGGTTGGAAGCAACCAATCATGTACTGTATTCAAATGGTTGTGGTGGCTGAGGCTCATCATCCACTGGCATTGTTGTTGCTGTTTGTTTTCGAGTAATAGTTGCAGCTGCTGCAGCTGTTGATGAGGGTTCTGTAAGAGATAATATCTCTGGTTCTGCGGGGGTCAGGTCTTTTAAGAGAACAAAATCAGAAACTGCTGACTTCACTGGAACGTATCTGCTTTCTTCAAGAAATTTAATGAACTTCTCTTGTGCAAGGACAACCCTTGCCGGTTTGGTTAAGATTTCAAACGAGGCCTCAGGTTCTGCCTTCTTCTCCTTCTTCGTAGGGCCATCAATCTATTGATAAAACAATGGCAACTAATTAGTCCAAACTGCAAAAAGATACTCCCTCTGACCCTAAATGAATGTCTAATAACATTTCGTAGTAAATTTGAAAAAAAAATCGACATTCATTTAGGGACGGAGGGAGTATTAAATATAATGTATGGTATAAGCGACATGTATACACTCCCATTGTCCCTAAGTGAGTGCCCATTTTTCAAAAACTTGTTCCTACACATGTCCATTTTGGAAAAAAAAATTACTCCTACTAAATTCACATCCAACAAATATCATATTGCTACGTATACTTGCAAATTAATTAGATAGCGGGGATACTTACGTATTTTGCTACTAAAATTGCTTACAAAGTCAAATATTTTAAGTTTCCCTCAAAGTCAAAAATGAAAGCTAGATTAGGGTCGGAGGGAGTTTAGATGCCTGCACTTATCCAGCACCATCATTGTGCCAGAAAATTTCACCATGACATTGGATTCACATCAGGGCAAAGGAGGTAGAAGGTAAGAGAGTTACAACATAAGAGATATTTGAACAGAAGTTAACATAAATATCTAACTAGGCTACGCATACAGGTTCAACAAGAAGATGATGGAGAAGGATCATGTATAGTGAAAATTAAAGAGATTATGGATTGATTTTACCTGCATGGAGTCCCCGTCTTTATCACCGGATTTCCCTTTGCCAGAACACGAGGCAGCAGAAAATGAATCCACCCCAGACAACTTTTTAGCATTGGCCTTTTCTGACTCTTTCTTACTAGCTCTAGCCTTGGCTCTCACCGATGTTGATAAAACAGCAGTAGGAAGTTTCGCAGCAGATGTGCCGTGGGTACAATTATTGGCCAAGGGTACTCAAACAATGAGGGTTTTGCATGTGATAAAAACTCAAATCTTGGTACTTTCAAGTCATAGTTCAGTCCTATCAAAGCTGTGGGAGAAAAGGCCAAGCTAACGAAATATATAAGCGGATACCAATACCAAAACTAGCTCAAAACAACGAGGCCAACAACTGCAGTAATTTTACCGTGCTTTATCTTAGAAAGCAACTTTATGGTCACATTCCTTCCACCAGCATCCAGAATTCCCGAGGCTAAATTAGAACCCATCTTTCTCATTGTATCCTCATGCTTACCAAGTATTTGTATAGAGGAGAAGACCTAAAGGAAGCAATTATGATAACTTGGTTAATAATTAGGCAGTGCTCCTAAAGCTCAAAATGAGCCAGCAACCAACTAGCTCTTTGACACATACATATGCAAACTCAAAAGTAAATATGTCTAATGTTATGTGATGTATATGTTGTGAAATCAGGAGCCTCACAGTCAATGGCATAGTATTAATTAAATTGCAAACCTCATCAATCGAGCCAAAAATGGTTCCTTACACGTTGGGAAATCGATGAGCTGAATGACTTCCCCCTGAAATAGTTGTGTGCCTCCCATGTGTGAGTGTGTATATCTGGAGTGAGAATAAAGGTCCATGAGGACGAGAGCGGAAGAGAATCACATCTCTGTGCTCCAACAGACTACCTTATCAACAAGGACGGAAAATGCTCGAATAGGAAAGTGAACCAATACCTGCAAAAAAAATTGGATGCATTATAAGTAGAGACACATTACTCTATAGCAAGGAAATAGTGGTGTAAAACATGTAACTCACTCTAGCTAACTAGGGTCTGAGATCAATGGTGTTAGGCTCATATCTGAAGACAAGCAAGGACGAATAATCATCAGTGATAAAAGGCTAGGAAAGGAAATTGCTGAACACTCTGCATAGAGAAGGCCATAAAAGGAAATTGCTCAACACTCTGCATAGATAAGGCCAGTAAAGGAAATTGCTTAATAGATTGATCAAACTCAAACTCTCTACTCAGAGGAAAAAACCTCACTGTCACTAGAGCCGTCAATACGGGATAACGGGACGGGACGAGACGGCACTATGTTGTCCCGCGACTAATGCGGGACGGGACGGGATGGGACGGGGTGAATTTTTGCGGGACTAAAATATTTTGTTCCGTCCCAAATCTACTGCGGGACGCTGGACAATGCGGGACAAGAAGACTTTAAATACTTCAACATGTTTGTGTTAACCTAGCTCAAGCTTAATTATACAGTATATGTGGCCAAACAATTAGCTAGGCCGGATGGAATTATATAATCAAAATATATTAAGACTGGCCTGACATTGATGAATTTTAAAAGTGAATGCAAATTGGGTTGGAGGTTGGTATAGGTTTCACTTCATATTTCAAAACTTAGGTCCAGAAGAAATGTTCTATCTCCATCATAAACACATCAAGTTTCAGATGTTATTGTCTCGATATGCTATTCATATTAAAGATAAATTTGTAATAGAACTTTATTTAAATTTTTATTATACAAGGAAAGATCACAAAAATGTATGAGGATTTTGCAAAAATAGAGACGAAATATGACATGGTTAGTTTAACAGACCTTGCCAGCCTCAACCACGGTTTCAGGAAGCTCCCTTGCAGTTACATCTTTCAATATAGGGAGTGAGTTTGCAACGAGGCAAAACCTGCCGAGAAAATCCACCTCGCGACTAATCATTTCTTATGATAAATACGTATACACACACACACACACACAATATGACTATTGATGCAAAGTAGAAATGGTTAACCACCTGTTGAGTCTTTGAGATGCATTCTATATAATTTGTTGCATTATAAGCAGAATACCTTATCAACAAGGTCTGGCAAATGCGCATACAGGAAAGTGAGGCAATACCCACAACAGGTTCGGCATGCATTATAAGCAGAGACACCTTATTCTTTGAAAGTAAATATTGGTGTATAACATTTAACTCACTCTAGCTCACTAGTATTTGCGAGATCAATGGTTTAGTCTCGTATCTATAGACAAGCAAAGAAAGATAAATATAAGTGATAATGTTAAAGCATCAATAATTCAAATTCATCCCGTGATCAAACACGAGCCAAAAATGACACGAAAGCATCAATATAACTAAGATGTAACTAGGATACTAATAAGATAAAGGTAATATTTGAATCAATTAATTGGCTTCTACTCCAAATTCACCCATGCTTATTATTGCACCACTGGGTCCACGACGGAGACAGCGAAGCAGTAAGAACAACGAAGGCAAACGAGCGATGAAGAGCGATGATTGAGATTGCGATGACGAGCGATGGGTAGTCCGGTTGCGCCTCTCGCGAAGATGATGGAGATTGCGATGGAGTCCAGTTGTTAGAGAGAGAGAGAGAGAGAGAGAGAGGGGATAAATGGGTTTACACAGAGAAAGGGGAAAAAGATTTGCTCAAAACCCTTTTAATTTTTTAAATTTTTTTTCAATTATATTTAAACCCTATGACAACGTTTCTTTCCAAAACATTGTTGACAAACACAACATTTTACCTTTAAACGTTGTTAATAGGTACAACGTTTGAGAAAAAAAATGTTGTAGTAAAACCATTTAACAAGGTTTTTATTTAAAAAAAAAAAACGTTGTCAAACATCAATTACCACAACGTTTTCCGCTAAAACGTTGTCTTAGACTGTTCAACAACAACGTTTCTTAAAAAGCGTTGTGCTTAAAACGTTGTAAATAAGCAATTTTCTTGTAGTGTAACTAAAATATTAAAACGTGAAAAAAAAAAAAATAGAATATTGAAAGAAAGGGAGGGAGGGAGGGAGGGAGGGAGTAAACATTATGAATTAACTTGTACCACTAATAACGAGCTATCTTTTCAACCGAACATATATTCATAGTTTTCACATGGTCCAAAACTAAGATAAACACATACAATGTCATGTCGAAAGACAAAAAATTATCTTCAAGAAGAAATCCATAGGCAAACTCTTGGCCTTACAAAATGATCATCATCGTGATCATATACTTGTGGGAAAAAAAGCATCACGTTTTTTTCATCCATTAAGATAAAATCACAAAATTGAAAATGAGAAAAATCACTTCACTACAATAAAAATGGCCTTTTGCGGTACTTATATATCCGCACTTTTTATAGAGTGCCGCAAATCTGTGCCATTTATTAAAACTAGCTAGTAACCCGTCGAGAAATTATAAAATATAACTATATAAATTTCTAAAATACATACTCCCTCCGTCTCATCAAAAAATACATAAAATTGTTCTTGCAAAAGAATTAAGAAGAGTGTATAGTGAAGTAAGTTTTGTGAATATAAAATGTTTCATTTGATTTAAAAAAAATAAAAAATAATTGTGTTTATAATGCAAAAAAAGTTGGAGATATTAGTGTAATAAATGAATTTTTCCCTCGTTTATAAGGAGAAAAAAAATACATTTTCCCCTTTTTTTTAATTAGTGACACCCCCCTCAAAAAATTTCAAACCCCACAGTTGATATGTCTTATATACAACTGAAAATCAAATATGATAATAATTCTAATGCAGAAAGAAGATAGGACAATCACTTTTGTGAGGAGCCCATTGGGCATGTTTTTCAATCATATTTTAGACTATAAAGCATGGGCATGTTTTTCAATCATATTTTAGATAATAAAGCAAGTCTCGTGAATCACATAGATAGCTTGAAATAGATTTGCGTGAAAAAATATTTCAACCTTGTGATTCCACTGCCTATAGAGATTAAGGGACTCCAAGTCTTTCCTTATGGAAGCTCTTCAATTCTAAAATTAATTCTTCATAAGAATTGACAATTGTCACTACGATATTTGTTTATCCACTGCAATCATTATTTTATAGTATATTGATTGTTTATTTAACATAATTTCCCTTAAGATGAGTCTATTTATACTACAAAATTTACTTATTAACTACATCTACTAATATATTCATTACAAATGTTTGTTATTTTTTTCTATTTCTCCAAAACAATTTATTTTAAAATTATGTTAATATATAAGTGATTTAGACGTAAATAGATACGTGTTGATAGGAAAAATTATTTAATTTTCACCTATTTTTTATATAAAAGAAATCAAATATTCATATTTATGTAGAATAATTGTTTGTTTTCCTATTTTGGGTCTCAAATAAACAAAAGATAAATAAAACATGATTAGACAAAAGTGATGAAGATATTAATATGCTACTGTATTAAATAATAATTTTTAATTGAAGTAAAAAAATTAATTCGTCAATCTATTAATTAATATTTTATTTGTTATCGTGTATTAACAAAATTAAATAATATTTTATTGAAAATTCTATAGTATTAATCAATATTTATTGCTTTCAAATATTAAAATAAGTGTGAATTTAATATCAATTATTTTTCCTTAAAGAAGATTAAAAATACGAAATATATGTTGGCATGATAACATATAATTTGATTGTTTTACTATGGAAAAATAAAATCTAAACATACAAATAAAACTTAATAAAAATTAAAATTTTACAAGGATTTGCTTATTCTAAAAATTTACTTCAATATTAAATAAGGTAAGTATTTTGAAGGCAAAAAAGGCATAATCAAATTTAATTAAAATTTTGAATTTGAAAATGTAGTGAATAAGCAAAACTTGTAGTGTACATGGTATTTCTCTAAAATCTTTCATTAACTCCTTAAAATGTCAAAGAATATTTATATCAAATTACAAAAATTGAAAAGCATTGTGTAGAGGCAATAGTTTGCCCCCTTTCGTTTTCCTATGTCGTCGAAGTCAAACTCATTTATCAATCTCAAAAAATTTGCTTGAGATAGGAAAAGGGTTAGGAAAAAATGAAAATTTGATACAAAAATTAAACTTATGCAATCTTAAAATATGAACATACATATTAATACAAAATTGTTTTTATGAAATCATCAAAGGACAAAAGGAGTATCTAAATAGTAGTATACCTAATTTAGTGTTATTGTATGTTTTCATTAGTATTTAATACAAAATACAATAAAGTGTCTACAACTATACAAAGCTATATAAGATATATTTTTTGTACAATTGATACCTATATAAGCATCCAATGAATGTAAATAAATATACTCCCTCCGTCCCATTACAAGTCACACACTTTTCTTTTTGAGAGTCCCACTACAAACCACACACTTCCTAAAAAGAAAAGTTTTTATCACTATTTCCTTCACTCATTCTCTCTCCTACATTATTTTAATACTCACAACACCATTATAATTTACTATTCCCTCCACTCATTCTCTCTCATATTTTACTTTTATACTCACAACATTTATATCATTTTTTTTTTTTAATCTACTCATGAATAGTAAGTGTGTTGCTACTAATGGGACGGAGGGAGTATATATTATCAAACCACTCAAGCTATTTATAGCATTCAACAATCTATGCCCACTTGTCATTTTCAAATCAATATATACAAATGACATTCAATATTCTCTAAAAGAAATTGTTTTTCTTTTGAATGAATTATGCTAAAAGTTATCTATCAAAAGTCAGAAATATTAAAAATATATTCACAATTCTTCAAATAAGTAATAATTATATTATTAGTTTTTATTTTTTATTCGAAGTTCTTGAACACAAATGATGAACGATATGAATTTAATTAGTTGATAATGAAATATTACAAAAATCAAAATTTAAATGGAAATTATTTGCATAGAGATTTATGGAAGTGTTTTTACAATGGAAACTTATTCAATATATATATACTCCCTCCTAGGGATGACCAAATTCGGTCCGGTTCCGGTTCCGGGCCTTGAACCGCCGGTTCCGGTTCGGCGAGGAGGTGAACCTTAACCGGCCCGCTTTTCTCACGGTTCCGATTATCCGGTTCCGGTTTTCTCACGGTTTTGGTCCGGTTCCGGGCTTTTCCGGTCCGGTTCCGGGCCGGTTCTATTGAAAAACAACAAATTTTCGTCCGGTTTCGGGCTTTTTCCGGTCCGGTTCACCAATTTGGTGAACCTTAACCGGCCCGCCTCCAAACCGGTTCCGGTTACCCCGGTTTCGGTTTTCTCCCCGGTTCATGGCGGTTCCGGGCTTTTCCGGGCCGGTTCCGGTCCGGTTTTCCGGTTCCGGTCCGGTTCCGGTCCGATTTGGCCATCCCCTCCGTTCCAGTTCAATAGATACCAACTTTTTGGGTGTGAGAATTAAGGAAAAGTAAGTGAGAAAAAAAGTGAAAGAAAATGTTGTGAGTATGAAGAATTAAATAGGAGAGAGAATGAGTGGGAGGAATAGTTAGGAGAGAGAATGTTGTGAGTGAAAAAGTAAAATAGGAGAGAGAATGAGTGGGATAAATAGTGAAGATTCCTTTCCATTTTGGGTAAGTATCAATTGATGTGGGACGAACCAAAAAGAAAATAAGTATCAATTGAACTGGGACAGAGGAAGTATATAGAAGAAGGTAAATATTATAGGGATAATTATGTCAACACCGTCATTAATTCATCTAAAACTTAGCATATTTTAGAGAGCCGGTCTCCTGTGAGAACATGGGATTCGTCTCATGCATGAGACGGGTCGACCCATGACCCATGGGGCATGACCCGCCACGTGGCAGCCTTTTATAGGCCAATTTTTTTTATTTTATTTTTTTTAAATTTTTTTTATATATATTATTTTTTTCAGAGCAAAAGTAATAGTTACCATCTCTTAATGTAATGACTGTATACATATAAAGTAACATTGGTCATAAGTAAACGTAATACCTGTTTTAAAAAAAATAAAAGCTCGTTTTTACCCATTTTTTTCAAATGTAATACAAACTATATGTATTATTTTTGAAATGTAATAACTTATGTATATGAATGTAATAGTTTATACAAGTAAATATACCACTTTGATAGATGAAATTGTAACATATTTTTATAGATAATGTAATACTTTTACATGAAAACATATAGATACCTATACATATGTGTTACAATTATGTACAAATACTATTATATATAAATAACATGTTTGTTATATTTTAGTTATAATAAGTATTACTTTTGCCAAATGAAAAAAACATAGGAAAAAACATTATTACTTTTCTGTATATATGTATTACTTTAATGTATACAAACTATTACTTTAATGTATACAAACTATTACTTTAATGTATACAAACTATTACTTTATGTTGGCTGAAGGATTGGGCCAAGGCAAATGTGGTGATTCCGGCAGGCGGCGCCGATTCGGCAGGGCGACCGCCCATATGCAAAAAGCTTGGGCGGAGGCGTGGGTTGGCTTTGTTGGACGGGTGATGGGTATGGAACCGACCCGTCTCATGAATGAGACGGGTCATGCTGTTCTCACCCAAGTTTTTGTCTATTTTAGAGGTATTTTATTAAAATACCGAAGGAAGTAATATATTTTACTTATGTTTAACTGTTTTATAATTAAACTACTATAAAATACTCCCTCCGTCCCAATAGTAGCTTCCCATTTTGCCATTTTGGGTGTCCCGTTAATAGCTTCCACTTTTCTTTTTTGGCAAATGAATCTTCACTATTCCCTCCACTCATTCTCTCTTCTCCATTATTTTAATACTCACAACACCATTATAATTTACTATTCTCTCCACTTATTCTCTCTCCTATTTTCAAATTACACTCACAACATTTTTACTTTCCTCTCATTTCCTTAATTTGCGTGCTGCCCATAAAATGGGCAGCTCTTATTGGGACGGAGTAGTATATCTTATTAATAATTAATAAGTACTAATTTACCCACGTCATTCAATTTCTTACTCAAACTAATTTTTAAATCATTGAAATAATATTTTCTGGATGGATATATATATCCTCTATATAAGCTAAAATGTCTCATTGAAAATTATATCTTTAAAAAATAATTAATCTCATGAAAATAAATAGTTTTTTGAAAAACATGTTTATTAAAATGACTAAAATATTTTTAATTAGCTCATACCAAAGGTATATACCAACGTCCCAAGAAAGTACTTTTTAAATTATTTATTTTACTCTAACTACAATTTTACCAAAAAATCATTTTATTAATCGTATATGTGAATTTTGTTTAATATACATTAAACTGTATTCATATGCATACAATTATTTAAGTTTTAACTAATGCACCATTTAAAATACTATAAATAAATATTCTAAAATTTTATGAGAATAAATAAGATTTTTAATCTTATTTATTAAATTTATTGAAATTAATACTCCCTCCTTCCATGTATAAATGTCTGAATTTCATTTTTATGGTTACTATGAAAATGTGTGTTTTTATACATTTTAATATCAAAGATTCATAATATTCTTGTTATCCACTTTCTAAATATTTAGTTTTATGATAATAAAATGAATAGCGAAAAAAAAGATTAAAAATATTTAGGGACAAAGATTTTTACAAAAAGGCATTCATTTTGGAATATATATATATATATATATATATATATATATATGCAATTAACTTAATAAAACTTGGACCAAAAATATATAAAGATTTAATAAATATAATGAGATTCTAAACATACTTATTCATTGTAGCCAAAAACTTATAAAAAACGCGTTTTTTTGTTATCTTAACAAAAAACGTGTTTTCCCGATAACACACACGACTCTCTCTCTTTCTCTCTCTATCCGGTCTCTCTCTCTCTATACGCAAAAGCCTCACTGCGTCTTCTTACACAGGTGAACAACTCCCTCCATTGCCGGCCCAAGCTCCTCCCTATCTCACCTCACCGGACAACAACCCAACTTCAACCACCACCATCGCCTAACCTCCCTCTGTCTCAATTGCCTTCTCCCCAATCCAATCAAACACCAATTCAACCCCCACCGGCGTCCTCTCTCCAAGTCAACCGGAGTAAATCTCCCTCACCAAATCCCTCACCGGCGAACTCACCAACCAAAACCGACCTTCCTCAACCAAACCTTCAATTCCCCTTCAACCTCCAACATCGCTCCAAGTCCGCCGTGCTCGATCTCCCTAATTGCTCTTGAATGAAGACGATCGTCGTTATGTTCTTTTGTTCTTGGTGGATTAGTATAAAATGTGTCAGTTTTCATGTGCCAGCCCGGTAAAATAATGCCCGTTTTTGTTTTTTTTTGAGTGCCAATTCATGTATTTTGAAGTGCAGCTTCTTGTGTTTTGAAAGCCGGTAAAAATATTTTTGAGTGCCGGTGTACGTGTATTTGAGTGCCGCAGTACGTGATTTTGAATGCCAGTCCTTGTTTTTTTGAATGCCAGTGCTTGTGTTTTTGAGAGCCAGCAAAAATATTAGTGTAACAAAGTGCCAGTGTTAGTTGAACAGAGTGCCAGTGTGAAGAGTGCCAGTTCATATATATAAAAGTGCCCGTGTAAAAGTGTCAGTGCCAGTTTAACAAAGTGCCAGTGTCAGTTTACACTGGCACTTTGTTAAATTGGTACTGACACTTTTTTCACTGGCAATTTGTGATACATGAACTGGCACTTTATCACACTGGCAGTTTGTTAAACAGACACTGGCATAAACGAGGAAATCAGTAATTACAAAAATGCCACCGTTTATTTTGAACATGGTTGCCAGTAATTACAAAATTGCCACCGCTTAATTTGAAAACACGTTTTTTCATATCTTAAGAAAAAACTAGTTTTTTATAAGACCAACTCTTCATTGTATTATTAATGATGCATAAATAATAAATTTTAAAATTTACTAAAATCATTAAACTCTTATAATATTTTTGGTCAACGTTTAATTTAGTTAAATAAAATATAAGAATTTAATAGTTATAATGAGATTCTAAACATTCTTATTCATGGAATTATTAATGATGCATAAAGAACTATTTTAACAATTTAATAAATTATTAAACTCTTATAATATTTTTGGTCACATTTAATTTAGTTCAATAAATTTAATGATATGAGTTTTAATTTCTAAATTTGTTAATAATCAAAAAATTTGTAACTTTAGGAATTAGCAAAAATTTCGGAGATATTATATGATTCAAAGTAGGTTTATTAAAATTCATGGTATAATCTGATTTTATCCTGGAATAATTTAATTTTTTTCTTAAACTTTTCTATCATAATCTCACCAAATTTTTGACATTAAAATATGAACAATGCTAGAAATAAAAAATAATTTCACGGAATTTTGGCCATTGATTGATTGGATACTTGATTAATGAATAGTGAGAATTAAAAAAAATAATGAAACATTGCCAAATGATGTAATATATGCCTAATATTTTGTAAGTTTTTCGTGACTTTATTATTATTCAATAAATAATATTTTGAATGAATTACAAATATAATTTCATGTAAAATTTCACATAGCGCAATGTGAAACATAATATGTTTCTAATTTTATCTATTATTACATCCTCCATGGAATATAGATATACTTGCACAATACATCTTGAAACAAATTTCATAAATATTTATTAAATTTGTGTATTCTATTATCTAATGTAAATCCCTATGACATCATATTTAGACTTAATATCTATTCCCTCTTTTAATAGGACTTTTTTTTTTTTATTTAAAACTACGACACTTATTTTGGTAGACAAAAAAATGTGATACTTAATATAGGCTAGTGTAGGATAGGACAACGTAAGAACTATTATTATTAATATTATTATTATTATTATTATTATTATTATTATTATTATTATTATTATTATTATTATTATTATTATTATTGAACATATCAAAAGTGTCAAGATGGGCTAAGCAAGCAAAGCCCAATCACAAGCAGCCTTGACCATCACATTCTCAATGAGGCTGACCCAATCATAACAAGGCCCAAAGCCCATCTCTTGTATCAGTCGACTAAGCCCATGGTCCGACCTATCAGGTCCCGACCTAACTTAGTCCGACCTCATGATCCATATCACAATTCGGGTACGAACCATGCTCTACCCGACAGTCAGGTCGACCATTCCACGAGTGGCGACCTCGACCTAAATCAACAAGTGACAACCTGACACTTGCCGGCGTATTTGGTTGAACAATTCTCATAACCACATCCCTACAAATCAGGGGCCGTTATAGACACGTTCCCACAATCAAATGCTTGTCGCTACAATCTCGGAGCACATGTCGCCTCCCAAAAATACACCACTCTTGTCTATAAATACTTCATCACTACCAAACGGTGAAAGGTAAGCGCCATTTTGTTATCGAATTCCATATTCAATACATTTTGAGCTTTATACAACCGTGATCTTACTCTCACGCCGAGCGTCTTCGCCGGAGACACATCCGGCTAGTCGTGGGTTCGATTTGGTCAAGGAGCCGGGTGATCGGTCTGCCACGTGGAGGAAGATTGATAAGCACAATTCTGCCGCATCGGTTTGGTTCCATTGCGGGAATCGTGCTTTAGCTTGACCTCGAAAATTTCCATCAACCTACAACAATGGTTACTTCAGACGGACACGTATCTGAGGCTTCACTTGGGCATGAAGAGGAAAACAACAACAACACGAACGCAAACGTTGAGAACCTTAACTTGCCTCCTCCCCCACCGAATCGTCCCCATGGTAGGGCCACCCGCTCTACCAGTGTTGTTGATGGCAGAGGATTGCCTGACACAAGGAGAGGGAAAAGGCATATGGATGGGCAAGGAGTTCCACCCCCTCCAAAACGTACAACTGCTCAGGTTAATGTTGGAAACGGGCGGGTCCCTCCACCAACCCCATGAGCAAGAAGGAGATGATGTTGGAGCGAGCCCGGATTCGGCCGAACTGATAGCCGTGGAGGAGGCGAAACGGTGACATACGCTCTGAGAGAGTGGCCCCTACTCAGGTTTCTAATGGGCAACAGGCCAGGAGTTTGAGGCCAAATGAAGGTGTGGGGCAGAATGGTGAAAACAGGATAGTTCAACGAGCTCCCACGGTCGTTCATGTGCCCAGTAACGACCTAAGGGCTAGCCTCAACAGAAATAGGGAGCAAGAGGCTCAGTCTGACTTGAGGACGCGCTTAACAGCCAATAGAAACAGACAGGTTTCACCAGCCAGGACGCAGAGGTCAGGGTCTCATAGAGACAGGAATGGGCGCAGGTCGCCCGTAAGGGAGGAAAGGCGCAGGTCGCCACATGGAGATCACAGGCGCAGGTCGCCATCTGGAGATTATAGGCGCAGGTCGCCACAAGGAAGTGACAGGCACAGATCTCCAGTACGATCAGAGAGGGCTCATTCTCACAGGGACAGAAGGAGTAGGCAGGTGACTCCCCCTAGAAGTGAAGGCCAAAAGTCAAATGCTGCACCCCCTCCAAGAGACGAAAGACCCGATGCTAGGGAATGGTTGTTGATGAAAAAGAAGTTTGAGCAATGGGAGGAGGAGAAGAAAAAGGATGCTGGAAAGGTCGAACGAATTGATTTTGCTCTTCGACCTTTATCCAAAGAAATCAGAGATAGTCGGCCTCCTCCTACTTTCAGGTTGCCTCTTCTGGAGAAGTATTCGGGGTCGACCAATGCAAGGAGTCATATAGCACATCTGGAGGCCACCATGTGTTTTGTCGCCAATGAGGACGACAATATGTGCAAAGCCCTCCTAAGCACACTCACTGGGGCAGCCTTAACTTGGTTCAACGGTGCAGTGCGGGTAGCATCACTACTTGGACATGCTTCGGGACAAAGTTCTTGGATCGCTTCTCATTGCGAAGCTCGGAAGATAGCTGTCACCGATCTGAATAACTTGGTGCAGGCGAAGAATGAAAGCTCGAGGAGTTACTTCACCAAGTTTAAGGAAATGGTTGATAAGATAGAGGAAGACCTCAGCGATAGGGAAGTCATTAATTGCTTCCGAAACGGTATTTCCTCGGCGAGGCATGGATTATGAACTCACGGTTCGTACGGTAACAACTCGACGGGAGTTGTTTGAGAAGGTGTATAATGTTGCTCTTCTTTGAGGAAAGGAAAGAGAAAAAGAATGGTAAAAGCCCCAAGGTGGAGGTCGCCGATGATAAGAAAGACTCCAACAAGAATGGAGGAAATAATAAAAATGGAAAGAAACGAGGACTAGGGCAACGGAGAAAGTGCCGAGGCTTTCGCTCCCCTTACGGTGAGTCGAACAGAGATTATGAATGCTGTCGAGCTGGCTCCTCCTGTCCCAATGAACCCAGGCAACAAATTTAGAAGGGACAATAGCAAATATTGTGACTACCATAAGGACACTGGTCATCTCACAGAAGATTGTTTGGGTTTGAAGCGTATCATCCGAGAGAATGGTCGACCGGGGAGACTCGAAGCTTACGTGAAAAGGCCTCAGCTGGTGGAGGCGAGCGGCCGGCGGGCGGACGGCGAGGACCTAGGCAACCTAGATTGAACACAGGGGTCATTACGAGCAAGCAAGCAACACGGCCATCAAGCACAAGATCTTCCAACTCAATAAGGCCCCACATGTACCTCAAGAAAAGAAGTCGAGAGATGAAACGATCGGCTTCTACCCCATGAATTGGCAACTAATATGGCGGCTAGGGAGCAAGTTCTCGTCATCCCGGGTCTTATAGACGGATGTACGACGAAGCGAGACTCTTAGTCGACACGGGGGCTGCAAGGACATCTTGTTCTACAAAACTTTTAAAGAAATGGGTCTTAATGATGAGCGGTTGGAGAGATATGATGGTAGGTTGGAGGGCTTCACCAATCATCGAGTTGATGCAAAAGGCAAGATAGAGCTCGACGTCGACCTAGGCCAACACCCCTTCGGGATCGTATCGAAGGTACAATTTATAGTGATTGATGTAAATAGTGACTATGCCGCTATACTTGGTATCCCAGTCGGGTCGCTCTTGGAATGGTGGCATCGATCCCTCATCGGCGAGTCAAGTTCCCTACACCCAGTGGAGTAGGGTGTGTACAAGAGCACGGCTCGAGCCTACCTTGATCATGTTCTCGAGAGAAAGAAAGAAAAGGGAGTTGGAAATCGAGGCTGAGACGGATATTTAAAGTTGTCTCAATCGGTCACCAAAACTACCGGGGTCATCGACAATCACCGACGTGGAAGAGTCGACCTATCGCTCAAATGACGAGGTCATGCTTGAGTCGACACGTCACTCTAACACCAGCGAGGTCGATTCGAGATGTAGTTATGGTCGACCAAGTCATCATAGGCAACCTATGCCTCCCGGCTCGACAATAACTCGGGGCCACCACCACCACCGGCGAGGTTGCGAGACAAGTTAGATGATATGATAGCGAGAAGAAGCTCCACACTGAGGGCCGAGGAGAGACAAAGGGTCAAGGAGATAATCATTGAGACTCTACAATTCGGGGATGGACCCGAGCTAGAAGGCTGTGGATGAGCTAGAGTCGATGTCACCAACCTTTCCTACCCCGACCAAAAATTCGGATTGGGAAGCGGCTATCGGTTGAGGAGCGAGCGAAATCATCGAGCTACTCAAGGAAAGTAATGATGTCTTCGCATGGAAGGTAGAAGACATGAGGGGAATCAAGGAGGAGGTCGGCTTGTTCACGGGCGGGAAGTCAACCCGACCATAAAACCTAGACCCCAAAAATTGAGAAGCTTTGCTCGCGACAAGGAGGAAGCCATAAAAGCGAGGTACAAAAACTTTTGAATGCGGGGATAATCAAAGAGGCCACTCATACAACGTGGTTGGCCAACGTGGTCATGGTGAAGAAATCAAATGGCAAATGGCGGATGTGTGTCGACTTCACCACTCTCAATCTTGCTTGCCCTAAGGACGGCTATCCCCTTCCTAGAATCGACAAGCTAGTCGATTCCATTCTGGTCACTCAACCCTCGGCTTCCTCGACGCTTACTCGGGTTACCACCAGATTAAGATGCATGAGGACGACATAATCAAGACGGCATTTCAAGCGTTTGGAGGCATCTCTTGCTACAACATGATGCCATTTGGATTGAAGAATGCGGGGGCAACTTATCAAAGGATGGTGAACAAAGTCTTTGCTTCTCAAATTGGCCGAAACATGGAGGCCTACGTCGACGATATGGTCATCAAAACAAAGGCCGGACGTCACGTGGTCGACCTAAAGGAAACGTTCGCCAATTTAAGAGCAAACGACATGAAGCTTCAACCCTAGCAAGTGTGTATTTGGTGTAGGCTTTTTGGAAAGTTCCTTGGGTTCATGGTATCTCGAAAGGGGTATAGAAGCTAATCCGGAAAAAATCAAGGCTTTAGTCGACATGAAGGCTCCCACCGGTGTCGAAGAGATGCGGCGACTTAACGGAAGGGTAGCGGCTCTTGGTCGTTTCATATCAAAGTCGGCGAGAGAGGTCTCTCCCCTTCTTGAAAGCATTGAGGGGACGAAAAGTTTTGAATGGACGACCGAATGTCATTCGTCGTTCCAACGGTGAAGGATTACCTCGCTACTCCACCTCTCTGAGTAGCCCGACCCTTGGCGAAACTTTGTTTGTGTATTTATCCGTGGGAGATAAATCGGTGGCGGCGGTTTTGGTTAGAGAAGATGAAGGGCTTCAAAAGCCGGTATACTACATCAGCAAGGCCCTATCGAGATGTGGAGAGCGAGATACTACAATCTTTGAGAAGGTCGCACATGCCCTAGTTGTGGCTTCAAGGAAGGCTGCGAGCTTATTTTACGGCTCATCCAATTGTGGTTCTTACAAATGCTCCCTAAGAAAAATTCTCCACAAGCGGAGAGTTCGGTCGACTTCTCAATTGGTCAATTGCCCTTCTTGAATTTGACATTGAGTATCGACCTCGAAAGGCGTTGAAGGCTCAAGCTCTAGGCGACTTCTTGGTCGAGCTTACGTTCACCAAGGAAGACGACGAGCGGCGAGCTCCCAAAGAAAAGGCTAAAGGGAAGGAGTCGAGTCCCAGGTCGCCGTGAGTCTACCCGACGATTGTTGGAAGGTCTACTCGGACGGATCGGCGACTAAGAATAGCGGTGGAGCGGGGATAGTGCTAATTGAACCGAGAATGCAGGACGGTATACGAGGAGTCACTAAGGTTCAAGTTCGATGCTTCCAATAACCGGGCCGAATACGAAGCCTTGATAGCGGCCATAGAGTACGCCAAGTGTTTTGGAGCAACTAAGATCATGGCTTCTTGTGATTCACAATTGATAGTTAACCGAGGTCGAGGCGAGTACGAGGTGCTTAGTGCCACGTTGATCAAATCTTGCGACCTGGTGAAGGAAGCGATAAAAGATTTGGAATTACAGGAGATTCAAAGAATTGGACGAGAAGACAATGAACTAGGCGACCTCCTCTCGAAGTTAGCCACTTCGGATGAACCACATGATGAACCTATCTCCTTCCTCGAAAGTCCGGCCTATGAAAGAGTAAAAATTCAATGCATAGATGATCCCTCGAAATTGGACTCGGGAGAAGTGTTGGATCGAGGAAATGAAGGCATACTTAGAAAGTGGTGAGCGCCGGAGGACGAGAAGAAGGCTCGAGCTATCAAAAGAAGGCCCAGGTATGTCATTCAAGGAGGCGACACATTCGGAAGATCTTATACTCGACCATTGCTAAAGTGCATCCATCCTCGAGGTCGCCCTATTGATACACGAAGTGCATAGTGGAATTTGTGGTGGACACCGGGGGCCGGGACTCTTGGCGACAAGTTAATCACTTTGGGGTACTACGGCCACACATGAGAGGCGACACTCACAACTTTGTTCGGCAATGTGATCAATGTCAAAGATTTGCCAACTTACCTCATGTGCCAACAACCGAGCGAGACTCCGGTAATTGCGGCTTGGCCATTCGATATGTGGGGCGTCGACACGATTGGACCCTTCCCTCCCGAGGAAGCTGCAAGTATGTGATAGTTGCCATAGACTACTTCACCAAATGGGTTGAGGCCAAACCACTAGCTCGCATCACGAGAGGAGAATGCTATCAACTTCATCCACGACTTCATTTGGTGTCGATTTGGTTTTCCTCGTGCTATAGTGTCAGACAATGGTTTACGGTTCTCCCGAACCTTGAAGCGAAATGAATCGAGTAGGGATCAAACATTGGAAATCATCATCGCCTATCCTCGAGGAAATGGACAAGTGACGGCAAATAAACTTGTTCTATCTTCGCTCAAGACGGGGCTCGTAGGTCGACGAAATAATTGGTTGGACGAACTTCCCCTTGCTCTTTGGGCGGTTCGTACAACCACTCGGGGGCTACGGGAAACCCCTTTCGCTCTCACTTACGGATCGAGAGGCCATGGCACTGCTTGAGCTCGAGATTCCCTCTTGCTAGAGTGACCTTCTTTGATCAAGAGCGAGAATGATACCAACGGGTTGATCGACTTGGACACGATCGACGAAGCGAGAAGCTTGACCTACCTCCGAATGGTCAACTACAAGCAGCGAACTAAAAGTTATCACGACAAGAAGGTCAAGGCAAGGTCGTTCCAAGTTGGAGATTTTGTATTGAGAAAGATTGAGGCAACGGGTAGAAGGACCCAGCAGAACAAGCTATCCCCTAACTGGGAAGGTCCATATGTAGTCACTCGAGTCGTCAAGGAAGGCACCTACATGATAGCTCATCACTGGAGGTGACGAGTTGAAACATCCTTGGCATGCTACTCACCTCATCAAATACTACTTTTAGTTTTCAGTTTCCAAGTTCAAGTTTGTGGTAGTTCTAGTGTCAAATTGATGTAAGCATGTTCTATACTTCAATGAAAAGCGCAGTTCATTCCATCAAGCATAGTGTTACAATAACCCCAACAAGCTCGACTCTTAGTCAGCTTCGTTTAAACAAGCTCGATTCTTAATCAGCTTTGTTCAATTAACAAGTCCGACTCTTAGTCGACTTCGTTCTAACAAACTCGACTCTTAGTCAGTTTGTTCTAATTAGCTCGATTCTTAATCAGCTTTGTTCAATTAACAAGTCCGACTCTTAGTCGACTTCGTTCTAACAAACTCGACTCTTAGTCAGTTTGTTCTAATTAGCTCGATTCTTAATCAGCTTTGTTCAATTAGCAAGTCCGACTCTTAGTCGACTTCGTTCTAACAAACTCGACTCTTAGTCAGTTTGTTCTAATTAGCTCGATTCTTAATCAGCTTTGTTCAATTAACAAGTCCGACTCTTAGTCGACTTCGTTCTAACTAACTCGACTCTTAGTCAGTTTATTCTAATTAGCTAGACCCTAGGTCGGCTTGGTAGTGTGAGCAGGTTCGACTCATAGTCAATCTCATTCACAAAAAAGTTAAGCAAGTCTGAGGTCGACTAAATAAATAAAGATCAAGTCACCTCTAGGCTCAAGTTCACTCATTCATCCTATCTGTATCTAGCTCGACGTTTACTTTAAAAAGCATACAACATGCAATAAATAAAGTCAGCTATGATAGAGATAAGTCTCCCAAAACGGGCTAAGACTTAGACAAAATTAACTTACAAAAATATTTTGCCTCCCAAAGCTGGGCCAAGGCATTCGGATAATGTTAGAGCAAAAAACAAAAAATGTTGGTTGGGGCTTGTTCATTACAAATTCAACTAAACAATTTAAGAGTCTGGCCGACATTAGTTTGGTCGTCGATAGCGGCTCGACCCTCCCCATCTCCTTGTTCTTTGGGGGTCGATGGGTTTAGGCTACGAATAAACTTTGTTCATCTGCTTTGTATCCATAGCTTCGGCATCATCCGGCTCTTGCGAGAACCACATCAAAATTTCTATCAACAATAGGGGGAGCTTCCCACTTCTCACAATTATCTTCTTCATCTTCTGGGCAATAAAGGCCAAGTCATTCTCGAGATAGGGAACAAGCGAATGACCTTGGCGGCTGCCATGTCGTCTTGGGACTCGGAAAACCAACGAGCTAATTGCTCGATGGTAGCTATGGCGAGGATCCACCGGTGCTCGACGGGCCATGTGCCTCTTGCCGACCTCAAGAAAGTCTTGTGCCTTGGCCACGATAGCATTGTAATATTCATCCCCCTCCTTGAACTTTTCAGCTGCGGCTTCGGCGGCGTCCTTGCGGCTTTCTCAGCGGCGATGCTGGAGATCTTTCGACCTTTCTCTCGCTCAAGTCGATGCTGCATGCGGCTTGAGTAGGAAGTCATCCTTCTCCTTCGAAGCTTGTTAATAGTGGCGGCTCGGTCTTGGCCTTCTCCGGTTCCTTCTTCTCGGCACCCTTCTCCGCCTCCACTTCCTTGAGTTTGGACTCTGCGGCCTCGAGGTCGGACGAGCCTTGGTCTTCACCGCTTCGTTGGCTTCATACGAATTGTCAGGTCGTTATACTTCTCCTTCCATTCCGCAAGCTCTTGAGCCTTTTTGGAATAATCACGAAGGGCTTGTCTCTCCCTCTCGATGGAGGCCCTCCAAGAGCTCTTGGCTTGCTCAATCATGGTAAGATTCTGCATTCCAAAGAAATCAATGAAGTGTTAGCTCGTGATTCAAGTTGATCGAATAAAAGAGTAAGCAACTAGAATGAAAGACACAGTAAGAGGTTACCTCGCAATGAGCCAGCCCAGATCGAGTGAAAATTCTTCGGGCGTTATGCCCTTATCGGCAAATTGAGCAAGCGGACCCACATCCACAGCTCTTCTCACAATCACCTGGCCCAAGTTCATATCTGGGTAGCTGCGACTCAGGCAATTAACTCCTTCAAGAGAGGGAACATCACTCAGCCTCTGCATCATTTCTTCAATGGATTCTTGGTTGGGATAAGAAGAAGCTGGAGGAGGTGGAGGCAGTTGGCTCGATGAAACAGCATTCCCCTTGTCAAATCGCAACCTCTTAGTCCTCGAGAGGCGATCATCAACTTCCGTCTCCATGACGTCGTCATCAATGTTTACGACATCGAGGGCTAGTTCTGCTCTGACGGCATCGGAGGTCCACTGCATTGACATCGGTAGTTGGGTCGGAGCTCAAATCGGGCTGCTAGATTTGTTGGATTCATCACCCTCCTCGGTCGCGTTCATGGTATGGCTGCTGCTTTCCAGCAAAGGGATCTTCTTCTTCTACCCCTTCCATTGGCACCATCCCAATATTGTCTTTTGGAAACGGGCGGGTCCTTACCGCGGCTTCCCTCTGCCTGTGAGCACGAGCATTAGCCTTTCCATGGTCTTTCCTCGCTTTCTTCTTGTCAGAAACGCCAACGATTCGAACCATGTTAGCTTCTTGCTCAGGAGTCAGAACTGCAACAAATTTAAAGTGAAAAAGTGTTAAATCGACATACGAGCAAAAGCTCTATATACGAGCAAAGGTTCTATATACGAGCAAAAGTTCTATGTACGAACACAATATGAACGACTTGATCATCCTATGAGCGAGTTAATTATGTACGAGCTACAGACTCAACCTATGACTAGCTCACCCTAGACAAATTGATCATTCATGCCAGTAATTCAATGAAAGGCAAATAAAGAAAAGCTGAACAGAGAGATCTTACCACCAGCGTGCTCCCCATTGGCTTTGCAGTAATCTTTATTCTTCTTACAAAGTTGACACTTATCTCTGAATTTACCCAGGTGGTGAGTTATCGTCCAGGATATATTTGGCCCCTTGACACGGGGATAAGGGGCTCCACCACTCCATCTCCCGACATCATTCCGGCTGAATGAAGTTGTACTTAGTGGTAGCGAGACTCTCCCGGCTAATGGGCCTTCTCGCCACTAATCGACACAAAGCACAGTACAAGCTAAGATGCCAAGACGGCTCCCAAAAGTCCCTCTCATCAATGGTTTTGTTTCATCGTTGGGCAATGGGAACTCCCATCCTAATCTGCTCTCTACCACCACTACATGAGAGTTCCACCTTGTGCTTCTTTGGGAAGGTTGGTAAAGAGTTTGGGAGATTTGGGCTTGGAAGGAGTACTAATGCTCAGGTCATTCCGTATACTTATCTTGAAAAATTCTTTAAACACCCTCATACATGGTTCATATCCTAAAAATCTACACACCATAGCGAAGCATACGAACTCTACAAGTGTTGGCTCCTAGTTGAAGGGGAAGGGCATTGGCACACTCCAAAAATTCGTTGATAAATGGATCGAGGTAACCTAAGGCCCGGCAACAAGCGGCCGTAAAAGAAGGCGACCTTAGTAGCATCCTTGGTGAAGGACGACCTAAATTCCTTCATAAACTCCTTACGAGTGTAGATGGTCACTTGGTAGTCCTCTTTGCTTGACTTCGCAAAATTCCCTAATCATACTATACCTAGAGGGCAAGTTCTTATTGCCACGCAAAGGCCCTTGGGGAACATACCCCCTTTCATTTCTCCCTGGCACAACTGAGTTGTCAAATGCATTCACAATCCTGGGACCTGAAGAAGTCGAGCGGCATTTCCTTCTTGAGTCGCCATATCTGTACAAACAAAAGAGGAAGCAGGGGAGTCAGTCCTATGATCATGTTCAGTCGACCTACCTAAGGACGACCTAGACTCCCCTGGAAAACCTATTCTATTCCTAAGGAAGGAGGGTTTGTGGATATCCCTAACATAAAACAAAGTAATATGGTCGAGCAGTTCGTGGAATAGATGAAAAGTGACAATATTTGAATCATCGACTACAAGGTTTTCAACGTCCCTATAATGGGCAACCCTATCTCACTTGAAGTTCAACTCCCACCTGGTCAAAATAGAGGCACACTCATCCAAGGACATCACTCTCCACTCACCGTTCACGTTCTTATACACTCTACGGTTGACGGTGCAGTAGCCATACCATGCCCCTGGTTCGCTACTAAAAGTCCTAGCCATGGCGGAAGTAAAGACAGAGCATAAATTAAAAGCCCTAAAAGAAGAATGGGAGAGAAATACCTTTGTAAATGTCGGAATAGGAAGCTGTTGCCGAAGATGGAAGCCCAATTTAACTCAACTGCTTCTTCGCTATTTTCGCAGGAGATTCTCAAGAGCTTGAAAACGGTAAAAGTTCTAAACGAGAGAAGGAATGTGCAATTTATATTTTCCAAGATTGGAAAGGAAAAAAAGAAAATTCAAAAAATAATTTCCATATTAATGGCGGAAACGGTTTCGAAGGAGTTCCAAGCGTCGAATTGCAATCATTACTAAAATCGGCGCTCCTTCATCTCCTACCGTTCATCGCCAACGACCGGGATGGTGCCACGTCATCAAAGTCGACTATATCTCGGAACAGTATCGACTGCGAGTAAAATAGTTCTCATCAAAAATCTTCTTAACTTCCAAGTCGACAAAGTCCACTCGAAAGTTGGGGGCCCTGAACATACCAAAAGTGTCGAGATGGGCTAAGCAAGCAAAGCCCAATCACAAGCGGCCTTGACCATCACATTCTCAATGAGGGTGACCCAATCATAACAAGGCCCAAAGCCCGTCTCTTGTATCGATCGACTAAGCCCGTGGTCCGACCTATCGGGTCCCGACCTAACTTAGTCCGACCTCATGATCCATATCACAATTCGGGTACGAACCATGCTCTGCAGACGGTCGGGTCGACCATTCCACGAGTGGCGACCTCGACCTAAATCAACAAGTGACGACCTGACACTTGCCGGCGTATTTGGTTGAACAATTCTCATAACCACATCCCTACAAATCAGGGGCCGTTATAGACACGTTCCCACAATCAAGTAACTGCCGCTACAATCTCGGAGCACATGTCGCCTCCCCAAAAATACACCACTCTTGTCTATAAATACTTCATCACTACCAAACGGTGAAAGGTAAGCGCCATTTTGTTATCTGAATTCCATATTCAATACATTTTGAGCTTTATACAACTGTGATCTTACTCTCACGCCCGAGCGTCTTCGCCGGAGACACATCCGGCTAGTCGTGGGTTCTGATTTCAGGTCAAGGAGCCAGGTGATCAGTCCTGCCACGTGGAGGAAGATTGATAAGCACAATTCCTGCAGCATCAATTATTATTATTATTATTATTATTATTATTATTATTATTATTATTATTATTATTATTATTATTATTATTATTATTATTATTATATATCATGTTAAATTGTTAATACAATGTGGTACATAATTAAATAAAATAGACTTAATAAGTCACTCAAACGGATGGCCAATTAAATGTACTTTTATCCACATCGGTCAAACTTTTAGCAATTTACTTTTGTTACTTTGGTGAATTTTGGTAGTGATCGATCGTTTTTCTTTCACGGACATGTAAACTATTTATTTTAGGTTCGATACCAAAATATTTATTTACCCACTGCCCATGCAAAATTTTATTTTAAATTTTAAAATATGGTTGTGCATATATAAATTAATAATCCATCCATGAAAAAAAGAAAATTCATTAAAAAGTCAAATCTTTTAACAAATTATTGCATTTCTCATTTGTACCTTATAGTAATTAAGCGAACAAAATATGCTAACTACTTGATATGTTGACTTTATGAGTCATTTCTATTTTCTAGGCATTCTAGGCATTCAATGGTGAGAAGGGTCTTAACCCCTTGATTTTTTTCACCATTCCTTACTTTCTTACTTCAATTCCTTCCTTCTTCTTCTTTTTTTTTTTTTTTTTTTTATGAAAAGTTATACTTGCCATGCCCTCAAATTTTATTATATGACCAACTCAAAATCATCTGTTGCAAAATAAATATTTATTTTATACTTTGTTTGTCGCTAAAAAACCTCATATAAGTGTATTTTCTTTTAACAAACTTTATCTCTAAATGCTGTGTACCATATATATATTTGACTTGTGAACTTATAAAAAAAATTCAAAAACTTCTATACATAAATAAATTGAATGTAATGATATTATAATATTTCAAGGACCCAACAATGTTTTCAAAATGGCTACTCTAACACATCTAAATTAATTGAAAATTTATTGACTAAAAACTAATTGAAAAAATATTCTATTATTATATCACTAAAAAAATCTTTAACGAAATGATTTTCACATAGAATTCATAAAGTCACAAGTCTAATCTTTATCGTAAATTCAGAAATTGACTTGAATTTTAGAGATATAATTCAAATTGATCTACTTTTATCTTGGTGTCTAGTCTTTATCGTAAATTCAATTTTTTTTATGCTACATCAAAAATAAGATAATACTCCCAAAATGAATCATCAAAAAGATTTCAAATTTAATTTTGATCAAGATATGTACCAAAGTGTATGATTAAAATAATTTCAAATTTAATTTTGACAAAAGAAAATTTAAAATGGTTTTTGTCATTCATTTTGGGGCGAAAGGAATAAGTACTATAATCAGCAAACTAATTTCCAAAGTATGATGCAAGGCCAATGAAAGAATATGAACACTTACATGATGATGTACAAACAAAAGAGAAGTAAATAAACCATCGAATTGTTTAATTGAAGTTTTATGAAGAAAATATAAATGGGGATAGGTTTTTTAGATAAATCTTGTTTATTATCTATTTTTTTTTCAAATAAATAAAAGTCTTGTACTTATCATTGAGAGATTGACAAATTTGAATGGAATTGGTCAAACGATCTTATTGGGAAAAGATACGTGGAATCAGTTAAATTAGGAAAAATTGTTATATAAATTTTTACTTAAATGAAATATCTTTTCCCTGGATGAATAATTTTTTATTTTTGAGTATTTAAAGGAGAATATTATAAGGATAATTGTTGATCAATTCAAATTTGATTACTTATCTTTTTCTTAAATTAAATAAATCACTTATCTTTTTCTTAAATAATTTTCAATTCATGCATATAATCTTAGGCCAATAGGAGAATGACACATGAATTTACACGTCACTATTTCACGTGGCGCAATGATGAATGAGAAAAAGTTTCTACTTTAATATATAATATATAAATAATACTCCCTCCGTTCCAATATTTAGTTCACCATTTTGATCTTGGCATGCAAATTAAGGGTGTAGAAAATGTTGTGAATGTAATAGTAAAATAGGAGAGAGAATGAGTGGAGGAAATTGTAAAGATTCTTTGCCAAAAAAGGAAAGGTGAAGCTTTAAATGGGACACTCAAAATGGCAAAAGGTGAAATTATTAATGAGACGGAGGGAGTATATAATATAGATGTGCCGTTAAATTTCCGACCCTTTTTACAAATGTCGCTAAATTTGTAAGTGTCGCTAATAACAAAAGATTTATTTTGAAAATTTTATTTTATTTTGAAGTTCTATCATATTTTTCATGTTGCTTGTTGTATATCTTTAAATTAAATTAGATTCCTAAGATTGCAATAATTCAAAAATGTTATCATACAAGCTTTTATGTTATGGTATTAAATATTTGTCAGTGCGTAAGTATGGTCCTTTCAACTGCATAAGGTCTTGGATTCAAATTTAGGTAAATGCTCTTACATATTTATTTAAACTCCTTTATATTAAAAAAAACGTGCATCATAATAATTTTGACCCTCTTCAAAGTTTAAAGAGACTTTTGATATTTCATACCCTTAGTTTTTCAATGAATGTCCAAATTTAAGAAATTTTTGTCCTAAAATAAATATTTTTTCGTAAAAAACTTTGTCATTAAATATTTTTTTTTACCAAATTTGTTTTGCAATTATTTTTATTATTGTAAAACACACATAATTTCAGGCATTTTTGTCATTAATTTTGGCCAAGTCAATTAAAATTTTGGCTTCGTCACATATCATAATATCTACTCCCTCAGTCCCGTTTGAAGGGGCACAAATTTTCTTTTTGGGCGTTCCATTTAAAGGAGCACAACCCAAAAATTGAAAGTTTTTTATTACTTCTTTATTTGTGGGACCCACTTGTCATACTAACAATAAATATTCACTAACTATTTTCTATCCCACTTTTCTTTTCCTACATCGCTTTTCATACTCATAATATTTATTTCACTATACACTTTTTTTTTTTATATTATTTTTCTTAATTCTTGTGCAGAACAAAAACTTTGCTCTTTCGAACGATAGGGAAAGGAGTGAGTATTGGCCTAAATATAGCACACCGGCCATTATTCAGCAGCAGGCCGAGGAAGAAGAAAAATAATTAAAAAAATGGGGATTGAATTCCTAGTAACTAATGAATGGAGAATGGAAAATATGTCAGTTCCGTACAGTTGGGAATTAAGGAAAGAAGACAAGACATAAAGTTGAGTGGGAACGCAAACGTTTGTTTTTTATTCCATTTGTGTCACTCTCTCTCACTTATTATAATTATCCACAAAATTTCTTAAGGAAGCTTCTATAAACACATTTCTAACTTAAAATTTAAGGAGAAACGTTTTTTTTTACTGTATGAAAAAATAGATTTTTTAATATTTAGAAATCTTCAAAATAAATATCTAAAAATTTTTAAATGTTTTTGAATATTCATTTGATGGTTTCTGGATATACATTTGAAGGTTTCTGAATATCCAGAAACCTTCAATAAGCAATTTTTGGATATTCACCTAATACATTTCTGAATATACATTCACATACTTCTGGATATGCACCTAACACATTTCTGGATTGCCAGTTTAAAGTTTCTGAATATTCATTTTGAAGGTTTCTGGATACTCATTTTAAATGTTTTTGAATACTATTCATTTGATGGTTTCTGAATATACATTTGAAGGTTTCTGGATACTCATTTTATAATTTTTGGACATGATCAATTGTGTGTTTCTGAATATTCAATTTGATAGTTCTGAATATTAAAAAACACGTTTCTCCATAACTTATGGAGAAACGCGTTTCTCCGGAGACCTACTCCATTTCTAAACATGTACTATAACAATCAAATATATGAAAAACATGCACAATTGATGTAAAAATAAAGAATAAAGATAAAAAAAAAGTGATGAATTATGAGTGTAAATGGTTGAATATGAGAGAAAAAAATGAAGTAATTAGTTAATTGTTGTAATTATTACACATAGATCTTATTTCCCTTTTAAAACTTTAATGATTAGTTTGAAACGATCGGAAGAGATCATTTTACATATTATTATGAGACGCAGGGAGTATTAGATTTTTATTATCAATTTGAAATGAGAATTTTGTTTTACTAAGGAATTAGAGTTTCGTCAATTTGAAAGACACTGAAAGCAGTGGTGGATTCAGAAATTTTGGCGAGTGAAAGCCAAATTTCTTAGCTTCATGATTTATGGTCGTAAATATACAAAAGCATTTTTAAAACTAATAAAATAAGAAAGTCATACAAGAAACAAACTTACCTTAAATTTCTTTTGAGTTAATCAACTTGTTATTTTTGAATTCGTCAAAGAAGGTAGGCAACCAACAACTTTCCCTTGTATCCGTCAACAAGAAAACAATGTCACGCGATTTAATTAATTCGTCCAGCTGTCTGCAATCCTCGAGCACATCACTACACCTTCTTGGCAAGGAACCGGATGGCCAGGAATCTGTATAGCCATCACTACACCTTCTGCTTCCTACAAAAAGGATCAACACCGAACAGGTAGTTTAAATTATCTCAATCATTTATATATAAACCATATGTTCTATCAAAGAAAAAGCACAAAAGGCACTCGCAGATAAAAATCATCTGATACATCCATAGTTAGCAGATACAGGATTGTTATAGCGAAAACATGATTGTTACAACTGAGTTTAGTGATAGTTCTTTCACTGTCACCACTATTATGCTAAAAAAACAAATTTATTAGTTACAATGGCAAATGAACAATGATTTTATTTGTATGTGCAGTACCATGATTTTAAAACTGCAATCAAAATTCGTTTGAACTAACTAATAAGAGATTACATACACAATAGGTAAATCATAAATGAATTAGAATACAATCAACAAAATATGCATTCATCTGTCAACGAAAAAGTTGCAGCAAAAAAAAATCTAAGATTTTATATAAACTGCAAGAAAAACATACTTGTAGACATACAATTAAAAAAATCATCATTGCTTAGAGAAATTAGTAATTCAAAATTTATATAAAAAAAAAACCTAAAAGTAAAATCAGGATCTAATCATGAAATTCTTTATTCTAAAATCCTTCATAAATGGATTTAATATGAGTATTTGACATTATGTTTTGTAAAACATGAAAAAAAAAAGAGGGATTGAAGTCGGATAATCAAAATACTTTTTGGATTTTGTGAATAATCGACTAACAAAAAATCAAAATCGATCGGCAAGGTAGAGAGAGAGAGAGGGAGAGCACAAGAGCTACGGGTCGACTATTTCTCCACCGTCGAAGCAGCCCCGTTCCACCATAGATGTCGCCCTTCAATTCTTCTGTTGTCGTCGTTCGTATTTTTGGTTCTTCGTTGTTTTGTTCGTTTGTATTGTGTGCGCAAGTGTATGTTGTACTATGTAATATGTTTACAACTTTCTCTCAATCCCTTGTACCGAAGTGTTGTTTAAAAAAGAAAAAAAATTCACGACCCCCTCTCGTTCCACTGTGTATCCGCCCCTGACGAAAGTAAGTGACGAATCCACGTTCAAGACTTGATTCAATTCCTTTCAATTTTGGAATGTGATAATTTTTACATATTCAAATTTTTAGAAAATGATTTTTACTACTAAAAATGATTATTTTATATATTTTGACAAATTTAATTATCAGAAAAGTTTGTACTAAATTATTATTAAACTCCCATGTATGCTAAATATGAATACCTTAATTATAATAGTCATGTGACTTACATGTTGGCGATTTTGTTAAATTTCTAACGTTTGTTGGTATGGGGGTGCAATGTGGATACCTTGATGCTATATTTATGGGCTGAATCAAACCTTTCATATGGGCCTATATCACTAAGATTACAACCCATTCATGGCCAGGCCCAAACAGTGTAAAATTATAGTTGGATGACCACATATTCCAACTACATACTGCACCGAGGGCTTTGTGCCAATGGCCCAATGCTAATAAAAATATACTCCCTAGTCCCTTCTAGACTACTAGAGTCCTAGACTAAATGGCTAAAGGATCTTTTCATTTCTAATTTTAATATTTTAAGCAATAACAACAAGTAAATTTTTAAAAATTGTTACTGATATACTCCCTCCGTCTCATAAAACATTACCCCTTTTACTATTTTAGGCGTCCACTTTAAATAAAGTCCCACTTTCCTAAAATGAAATTTTTTTAATACTTTTTTATTCATGAAACCCACTTGTCATACTCACAACACTTTTCAAATTTACTATTCTCTCCACTCATTCTCTCTCCTCCCACTCACAATACCTATTTTAATAACATTATTTCTTATTTTTCGTTCTCAACAGTAAAAGAGTAAAGTTTTATGGGACGGAGGGAGTAGTATTTATAATAGTATATCATCGACATATCCATATCCAGCCCTGTTACTACTACTACGATACTAAATGATCATTTGTGATGACGCCACAACTTTCGGGGTCAGAAGCGGTTCAAGGATATCTGGCTAGGATATATTTATTGGTTTGATGTACCTAGATCACAACACAAACAAGCACCGTTAAGGTCAAAGTTGGATGTTACTCCAACTCAGGCCCTCGGGTGTGAGAGTAAGAATAGTGAGTAATAAGGCTTTGAATACCTTTGGAGTGTGTGTGTGTGTGTTTAGGTTTAGAGAGTAATAAAGCTTACTCAATTGTATATGGAACTTACCTTACCCAAGGGGGTAAAGGCCTTCTATTTATAGAATGCTGATGGTGCTTGTTGAGGTGATGAGATCGGCCCTAGGGGGCACTTTGGTATTTGACCGGCTACACGTGTCCGCGGCTAATTGGTCTGTCGGGGAGGGAACATTGATCCAAGGGGGACATGGTTGAAAGTGACATGAGCTAGTGTAGCCGGCTTAGTGCATTAAATGGAATAGTAGGCGCCGGGCGAGCCGCGTTGAATGCGGGGATGGGGAGCCGGCAGCAGTGGCTGTCGAGCCGGTAAGCTAACTTGCTTCCGGTAAGGCTTGACATTAGCAGGGAAGCGGCATGTGCCGCGGTCGGCGTTGTGTCCGCGGTCAAAGATATATGACGCGAGCACTGGGTTGATGCGGGCATGACCATGCGGGCACGGATCCGGCGGCGGGGTCCAAATGGTCCTCGATGGGGACGATGCGAGGAGGGACACGGTCTTGACCACGCAAGGGCCTATTTGTCCGCGGTCTTCCCTCGGCGGTCTAGGAAGGCGCCACGTCACCTGGTTCTTGGACTAGGCCAAGCGCGGGCCCGGTCCGGTGGATCGGGCTCATCAGTGGCCCCTAGCTCCAAGTGTGATTATTTATGGTGCGAGTGAGGAGCTACTAGAAGCTCGATGCGCTTCAATTGCTCCTCGAGCGAGCACCGGTGTTAGCGTTTTTGTTGTACATTGCTTGGCCCCGTGGGCGAGGAACGTTCGGGAGGCACCGGTGGTGACACGTGGTCCCTTGCGTGGCGTGCCTCACGGTTAACAGTGGGCCCCTTGGCGAGATGAAAGGACGGGTTAGTGAGTACGTACGGGGTACGTGTCATTGCTCGTTCGAGGGCAATAAATGCAAAGGGTATTTAATTTTTCGAATTTTCAAACGTTGGAGACGGTTCGGGGTCCGAGGTAGGATTTGTGGGCTAATTAATACGGGTTAACGGGTTAACCCGTATAGGTAGGCCTTATAAATATCAAACCCTTAAATCCTCAAACCACTTTTTACCGTTTCCAAACCTTCGAGAGAGCCTTTGAGAGAAATTTCTTTGCTGCGATTTTCTTGCCTCTTTGCTTTCAGAATCCTTCTCTCAATCTTTCTCTCGTAAGTAATGCTTGTTGGGTGTTTTCTTCTTCATCTCCTTCGTTTTCTTTTATTTTTGGTTTCGAATAATGACTACTCGAGAGTTTGGACCCGCCGTCCCATAGAGTTAGGAGATGGGAGCACTCCAGATCTGTTTCTTTGTTTGTAAACGGACGGGGGGATATTTAGGAAGGTAGGCCGTGGGTGGCTTAGGTTATCCCTTGAGTGCTTCCAATATTTCGCGAAAAATCCCAATGGGGGCCTTTTGTCCCACCGGTTGTGGGAGGCCAAGGATAAAAGGGTAAAAAGGAACGGTGATGTTTGGTGTTGGGGGATACTGGTAAGAGAAATTTTGTGATGGGGGTTTTGTGCGGATTTCCCCGCGAGAGAGGCTCGGCTACGAACGCCATTGAATTAGTGAGGAGAGCGATTCGCGTCCCGAAGTAGTTTGTGGACTGGGAAAAGTGTGAACTAATGGACTCTGACCAATCAAGCAGTTCGCGGGCACCGAGAGCGGGGACCACGAGTGACCCTCTAGGATGTTACGCCACGAGTACCATCTTTCCCCTCGTTGTGCCGCGGCCCTAGGGCGAGGACAATTGGCGAGCGACGGCGAGGAACTTGACCCCTTGATTTCGAGGTGGTTGAACCGGTGAAGTTGAATCGGAGGCGGCCCCTGCCCGTGGTGACCCCACCGGTCTCTTTGGCTCCTCGAGCTCGGAGACCGAAGAAGATGACCGCGGGGAGGGGGATAGGAGGGCCGCGGGGACCTCCAAGAAGGCCGCTGAGACCACCAATATTGTGGATGCCTTCGAGAGCTCTGACTCCGAGGAGGAGGAGGAGATTGTGGCCCCTGCCCGGAACAAAGGCAAGAGGCCGCCTAGGGATGTGAATCCCGGTCGGTGGCCGTAGAAGGCCAAGGAGGTGGTCACCATTGGACCGGGAGGAGGAGATTTACGAGGTTTATAATGTGGACCGCAACGCTACCGTGTCCGGCACCCTCGGCATGTTCATTTGGCGGACAAGGACAAGCTGCGGCCGAGACCATAGCGAGATGTCCGTGGGGACAACAAAGCTGCGTTTTTATGGGGCCCGGTTGAGAACGGATTGAGGCCGCCCTCGGACCCTTTCTTTTACTTCTTCCCGGAGTTGATACTGCACGCACGCCTACGCACTCCGACTCCCAATGCCATCCAGAGCCATTGTCTCCTTCATCGTGTGCGCAGATTCCCAGAATGGAACCACGATGACGCCACATGACTTTCGGGGTCAAGCGGTTGAAGGATATCGCTAGGATATATTTATTGGTTTGATGTACCTAGATCACAACACAAACAAGCACCGTTAAGGTCAAAGTTGGATGTTACTCCAACTCGGGCCCTCGGGTGTGAGTAAGAATCTTGAGTAATAAGGCTTTGAATACCTTTGGAGTGTGTGTGTGTTTAGGTTTAGAGAGTAATAGAGCTTACTTTCAATTGTATATGGAACTTACCTTGCCCGAGGGGTAAAGGCCTTCTATTTATAGGCAATGCAATGGTGCTTGTTGAGGTAAGTAGCGATGAGATCGGCCCTAGGGGCACTTTGGTATTTGACCGGTACACGTGTCCCAGCCTAATTGGTCTGTCGGGGAGGGAACATTAATCCCGGGGGACACGGCCGAAAGTGACATGAGCCGTAGCCGAACTTAGTGCATTAAATGGAATAGTAGGCGCCGGATCGAGCCGCATTGAATGCGGGATGGGGAGCCGGCCAGTGGCACATCGAGCCGAGTAAGCTAACTTGCTCTGGTAAAGGCTTGACATTAACCGAGAAACGGCATGTGCCGCGGTCAACGCCAGGTCCGCGTCAAAGATATATGACGCGAGCACGGTTGATGCGGGAGCATGACTCATGCGGGCACAGATCCGGCGGCGGGGTCCCATGGTCCTCGATGGGGACGATGCGAGTGAGGGACACGGTCTTGACCACAAGGGCCTATTTGTCCGCGGTCTTCCCTCCAGCGGTCTAGGAACTGCCACGTCACTGGTTCCTTGGACTAGACCGAGCGCGGGCCCGGTCCAGTAGATCCGGGCTCATCAATTTGCAAAGTGATTAGAAATTTATTATTCTTAACTCAAATTACATCATTCATCCGTCTTAAAATAATTTTTTTTTTATTTTTAAATGAATGAATTTTTTTTGTCTCAAAATAAATAAATGTCTCCAAAAAATTGACCTTCTTTAACCCAAAATATGTCCCTGAACCACCACCAACCTCGGCACTACCAACCTTAGCCGAAACCCATTCACACGAACACATCTTCACAAACGCTACCACCCCTTGTAAAGTCTTTTCTAGACTACACCCAAACACAACAACACATTTGGCATAACCCAATGTAGGGGTGGACATGGTTCGGTTTGGTTCGGTTTGAAAGGAATTTGAAGATCAAACCATTAGTACTCGGTTTGAAAAAATCCCAAACCAAATCGAACCATAGAAAATTTCAAACCAAACCAAACCAAACCACCTCGGTTTGGTCTTGGTTCGATCTCAAAACCACGGTTTCATAAATGGTTGGCAAACCGTAGTCCGAGGCTAACGATCTAAACCGCTATCCAAACTACAAACCTGTCCAACTAAAAGCGTTGCTCTATACATATTTTTTTTTATCAAACTAGCAATCATATATATTAAACATAAAACACAAATACTACTATCCAAATAGGAATGAGTTTTAGTAAACTGAAAGTTCATTGTTCTAACAAGTACAACAAAAGAAATCATCTCAAAACAAATTACAAGACATTGTTTAAAATAAAGATACAAAATTATAAATTCAAGATTCAACGGTTCGGTTTCATGGTTCGGTTCCGTGGTTCGGTTTCACGGTTCCAAACCGCGGTTCGGTCTGAATCGGTTTGGTTCGGTTTGGTTCGGTTTGGTTCGGTTTTGAGTTCCAGACTGCGAGCTGAACCGAACCACACGATTTATTAAATTTTCAAACCAAGCTAAACCATTTATAGAAAAAAACCAAATCAAACTGCGTGGTTTGGTTCGGTTCGATCTCAAACCGCGATTTGAACCGAACCATGTCCACCCCTAACCCAATGGCCGAGCCTATAACGATTCCCAGTCAAAACCTTCTTTCTCTAGAAACACCACCATCGGCAACCCCCAATTGTCGAAACCTCTTCTCCTCCAATGGCATTACCAACCCTCTATTCTTCACCAAAACCATTGGGACACAATCTTATTTACTGCCCCACCCTGACACCATCAACTCTTCAAAACACATATTTTAGGTCGCCCCATCTCAAAGCACCACCACCCTTCGCCATTTATGATTTCCATCTGATGCTCACCACTCTTGGCACAACTCCAATAATCAAGTTCCTTCACCAACCTTGGCCTCTTATGACGCCTCCAATGGAAACACCGCCTGCAATGGCAACAACCCTATTTATTGATGACACAATCCTATTTGTCGCCACACTCTAGCACCACCACCTTGGCCTCTTATGGTCTCCACTCATTGCCTATCAACAACCTGTTACACCACATGATCAATCTCATGTTCAAAAGTCCGTCTCACAGCTTACCTCATAACTTGTGTCACAACATTCTTCTCAACCTGCCTCACAACCTACCTCTCAACCTGTGACACAACTTGCCTCACAACCTTTCTCACAACTTACCTCACAACCTGCCTAACATCCAATCTCACCTGCCACATCTACCCTCTGCATCACAACCTATGACTCTGCTACAGATACACACTGGTACATATCCAGCGCCACCCGCTCGCTAGAGCCCGATTTATCTCATCACTTTTCAGGATTGGACTTCTACAAGACTGTCCATCTTGCGGAGGCATATAAGAAATATATTTGTATATATTTTATTATTAAAGATTCTTCTATATCTTGTATTAGTTAATTTCCTAAAAGAATTACTATTGTATGATTTTCTTATTTGATGTATCTAGAATAGTATGAGAAGCATTCCTACTCTTGTATAAATATGTACCTCTTGTTATTAATAAAATTGAATCATTCATATCAGCACTCTTTCTCACATGTATGAATTGACTTCGTTTCTATCTTTCTCTCTCTCTCTCTCTCTCTCTCTCTCTCTCTCTCTCTCTCTCTCTCTCTCTCTCTCTCTCTCTATTATATTATGGTATCAGAGCTGACTATATACACGTACAGATCACCTAACGCCCCACGATGAACTATCTGCGCCACCCATGACAACCCGACAAATCAGTCCATGTTGTAAACCTTTAGCAAAATCCGGCTACACGTGAGTGCGCGTGTAAGAGAACATTATCCCAAATCGGGAATAAACTATATAATATATAAGGATTATATACTACTTCCCTTAATAACAATTGATTTTAAGGCGAAATTTCAGACTTTATTAATTTATGTGTTTAAAACTGTCAGTTTGTGTGCTAAAATGTATCGATATTAATGCAAAAACGAGCTCTAGTTATTTTTGAGTCATTGTTAGTTTTAAAAAATGTCGATATTAGTGTTTAAAAACATTGATTGATGGAGCGTTAGTTAGCTTAGCAAACATCTCTTCTCTATCACAAGCCAAAAAGGTAATTGGTCCAGTGTCTTCAGTCTCATTTCAAATTGTAACTTATTAATAAAAGTTTGTGTTATTTGCTTTAATATGTCGGTTAAGAGGATGAAGTGAAGGGTAAAAATTCATGTGAGTGAATGAGGGTTGATGTTTTTTTTTTCTTTCTTCTATATATTTACTCTTTTATTATCAATATTTTTAACTTTTTTTCCACCTATTTCTTTTTTAACTTTTTTTTTATTTCTTTCACGATGATATAGCTGATCCCGAATTATTTTAATAATAAGGCTTTGTTGTTGTTGTTGTTGCAACAACAATACCATAGGTCGATTTTTTTTTTTTTAAAATATAGCTTTTTAAAATTTTATATATCAAAATAATATTTTCAAAAACTTAAGTACCAAAGTAGCACTTTTGACTTGAAATCCGGAATTGGTAATTCCGGATTATTAAATCCGGAATTACCAATTCCGGATTTGATTTTTTTTGTTTTCAAGAATTGAATTTTGGGAAAATAATAATTAAAGTAAAATAGGGGCGTCGCGCCCTAAAATAGAAACGATCGGCTCGAAAAGTGTACTCACAGGAGGTACCAATTAGGATTCTATTTTAATTTTTTGTTTTTCAAAAATTGAATTTTGGAGAAATAATTAATTTCCGTCAAATAGGGGGCGATCAGCGCCCTACAAATAGAAACGATCGGCTCAAGTGTACTCCGGAAGTACCAATTCGGATTCTATTTTAATTTTTTTGTTTTCAAAAAAGAAATATATACGAATTGAATAAGTAATGTTTTTTTGAAAAATTCAAAATCCGGAAATGCTAATTCGGTTTGCTTTACAAAACCCATCTTTCTCGGCAAATCTATAAAGAAATCTAGAAAAACAAAAAATTCAGTGAAGAAGAAGGAGAAAAAGAAGAAAAGAAGAAGAATGGTAGGTGAATTTTTTTCAAAAAATATTGAAAATTCAAAAGAAGTTGATTAAGAAGTTCGAAGAAGAAGAGGTGATTAAGAAGGTACATTTAATCCTCTCTTATTTTTGTTGAAATTTAAATTTAGTATTTATTTAAATTTTTTTGTGAATGTCTAAGTGATATTGTTAAATTAGATTTTGCACTATAATTTATTTTTCAATTTCCTAGGAATAAATATGGCTGGAGTTCCAATTGTTTTTCATGTGTTTATTGGGGGAGGAAATGATGAACACCCGTTTGAAAGGTGAACATTTTGAAAAGGGGACCAAAATGTGCACTTAGGGCCTTAATTTCTCAAGTTCGGTGGAGTTACAGAAGTTGATTAAAAAGTTAGCTAAGAAAATTGGGGTAGATCGAGCTTGTTGTTCGGTTGCAAGTTATATGTAGATATCACTCATCTTGTTGCTCCCGGGGATTGCAAACTACATTCCATTTGTAATCGACAAATGATATGGGTATGGAAGTCATGTTTGATGTTTTACTGCTTTCCGGTTTGGTGGGTTGAGTAACTTACAATTGTATGTTAAGATAAATTTAGTTGATAATGTGAATGTTGAGGAGTTTGAAACCTATGAGGAGCCATTACAAAAAATCGGTATGTTAATGACATGGATACCTTCCGGATGGGTTCTTTAAGCTGTAGCATAGTCGGAGGGATCTTTGGAGCAAGTACACGAAACATATGTGTGGAAGAGGAAGAGGGAGAAGGAAGAAGGAAGGAGGAAGAGGAAGAGGAAGAGGAAGGAAAGGGGGAGGGAAGAGAGCTGAGGGAGGAAGAGGGAGGGGGTGAGGGTGAGGAATTGTATAATGATGATGATAATGATTGATTATGAAGAAAATATTGAGTTGCTTCTAAATGAAGATCGGTGACGATGGATATGATGATTGCGGTAGTCTATAGATGTTAGCGAGAATGAGGGGAGAAAGATTTGGCGTTACATTTGGTTGCTTACGAAGAACCACAACATCATGTGCATGACGGAGTCGAATTTATCAATTTTTATCGTGAAATTGGAGAAGGATCGGAGATATATGATGATAACGATATGACTTTCTTTGAATGGAATGTAGAGAGCATCGAGGACATTGCCAAAGGTATTCGCTTTTCAAAGAAGAACAGATGTGCGAGTATAAAATGAAGTTGTTTCAATATTAAAAGAAAAATTTTCGAAACTTCAAGGTAAACGAAGCGTAACTTAGAAAGTGGACTATTGGAGGTGTTTGATGAAAAGATTTTCCGTGCAATTTTTATGTGAAGATGTGAGTTTGAAGAATGCGGAGTTATTGGGAAATTACGAAATCTGAGGGTCCTCATTCTTGTTTGGCAAGCTGAAATTAGCCAAAATCATCGAAACATGGATGCTAAGATTCATAGGAGCGGGAAGTTTTGGAGCTTGGTTAAGGGCGATCTAGAGTTGAAGATTGTATGTTAGTGAAGGCGGAAATAAAAAAAAGCCCGTGGGAAGAGGAAGTTTCATATAGAAAGGCATGGTGTGGCAAACAAAAAGCTATTGCGAGAGGCATATGGAGGCGGGAAGAATCTCTTACATAAAGCATTTGCCACGTTTGTTGAAAGTTTGCCATCCAAAAAGTGAGAACCACGGAACCGTTGTGGAGCATTACGATCCTCCTCCTCCCGGTGCTTTAGGTATGTTTGATCGTGTGTTATGGGCATTTGGCACTTGTGTGGAAAGCTTATTAAAGCTCATTGTCGTCTGTTATTTACGGTGATGGCACATTCTGCATGCTGGAAGATATAGAGGGGTTATTCTTATTGCCGTGGGTTATTCGAGCGCGAACGAATGATAGTCTACACTTCTCTCGCGTTCGCTATTGTTGAAAAAGAGGACTTATCGAAAGCTGGTGTTGGTTTTACGCATGTATCTATGCAAACATATTGTTAAAGGAGTTCGTGAGAAGTTTAGCTTGATATACGATCGGCGCTAATGGCATCCTTTTGCCACCGGGTTGGAAACGTTGCCGGTGGCATGATGAAAATATTATCCGCGAGATGGTGCATGTTGCCTTTTGCGAGCTAATTTTCTTAAAGCTTCCTTAGAGGCGTTGGAATTGAAAAGATCTTTTTGGCGTCTTTGATAGCACCTTGCTTGAGATAGAAAGCTTAAATGCTATCGAGGCAAATTCGTCATCATGTCATCTGACCACGAGGCATATAAATGGTTTGAGAACTTGGATGCTAGAAAGTGGACAATGGCTAACGCGATGGTGGATAGGTACGGCGGTAAGACTACTAATTTGTCGGAAGTTTTTAATAGGCGTTATGAAAGGAGCTCGGGAATGCCAATTTCGGCGGTTGTTGAGACCTCATTACATAGGTGTGTGGCATACTTTCACAAGATAGACTCGCTAAAGCGGTGAATTAGTGCTTTAGGGGAGATCTAATGGCATCCCGCGCCACTTTGGAAATGCCACTTGTTTATTCTGATTACGTGAGAGAATCCATCGAAGATACCTGCTCTGACTTGGATAAGGAATTTGGGTTTCATCACGTCACGAGGTTTAACACTACGTGCATGGGTGTTTATAGTGTGACGACCGAGTGCCCACTGTGGTGACCAAGGTGGACACATTCGAAGTTGTGAGATTGCGTGATCGAACATAGCACTTGTGTGAAATGGATGCAATATACATTACCCTTGTTCGCATGTGCTTGCGTGTTTCAAATCGCATAAAGTGTCGATGGTATGAGTTATATTCATCCTTTTTACGGCCTTGCCTCGTGCTTGCGAGACGTGGAGTTGCTCTTTTCATCCGTCTCCATGGCGAGGCCTATTGGAATGTAGATCATCATTGATCCCACGTTTTACCACTGACTCCGGAGCATCGACGTGACAAGAAGCAAGGGAGGCCCAGGAGTCGAGCGGCGAGAAACTCTATGGATTGGCAAGTTGCAAAAAAGAATCGATTTGTGTGGGATTTTGCAGAGTTTAGAGAGGTCGCTTACGTGAAGGAGATGTCCAGAAACTCTTGGAAGCAGAGTAAGAGTAAATTGTTATTTTTATTATTACTTAACTTCAAATTACGTACTTTGAACTTTTAAGTATTGTTGTTTTTATTTGAACTTGTAATATTGCTTTATTTGAACTTGTAATATATTAGAACTTGTAATATATTTAACTCTTGAGGTGGAGTATGACATCAAATATATTTGTAGTTGCGAAAAATTGGAAGCATTGTCAATCAAAACTCAAAGATAAAAAATTAGGAAGCTTACTTTTTAATTGGCGGAAGTTCGCCGAGGAAGGTCGCGAGTTTGGCGGAGTCTTTGTGTTGAAAAGTAAACTAATGACAATCACTTGAAATCCACCTCGAGCCTTGAATGTGTGCTTCAAAATGGATGATTGATTGATTTTGGGGTTGAAAGAAAGAAAATTGGATTTGGGGTTGAAGAAGCTTGAATTTGGGGTTTGAAATTTGAAATTTTAGAGGAGAGAGAGAGAAAAGGAGAGCGTTGAGTGGTGGTAGGGTTATTTGATTGGGAGAGGAAGGTTTTTGGGATAAATCGTGCTTTGGGAAATCCGCGTAGAGGGCGATCGCTCACGGGGTTTAGTGAGCGATCGCGCCTTTTCTACTGGAAAAGAAGGGGGCGATCGCTCGTTTATTGGGAGTGATCGCTCGTTAATTAAAAATAAATTTATAATAAAAAGAATCCGAATTAGAATTTCCGGAGTACATTGGGCGATCGCCCTACTGCAAAAGGAAGCGACCTCCCTCTTGTCCGTCCCTCTTTTGTCAAATTTCAATCGGTTTTTTGGTTTTCTAGATTTAGTTTTTAGAATTTCCATCGGTTTTTACGTTTTCGGATTAGTTTCTCGAAGTCCAGGTTAGTTTTTAAGAATTTCCAGTCAGTGGGTTTTAACGTTTTTCGATCGGTTTTGAAAGGAAAAATGGAGTCCAGCTGGCAAGCTTTCATGAAATTAAAATTAACAATAATAAAATAATAAGTTTTATAGAAAATTGACCACATCCAGGTCACGTAGGATACATACAGTCGAGGATAATTGGGGACGGGAGGTAAATTCGTAGGGGGATGGCGAATCCTACTCCCTCTCCTCGGCATCATCTGACGACCACGATTATAGAGGTTGAGATGAGGATGAGGATGATCAAGCGTGGGACTTTCACGCTGCACACTAGGCGAGAATGGAAACTAGGCCTAAATCCGGAATCCCGAATATGCACTTTCAGTAGTCTGATTATAATTGCTAGAAGAAGGGAAGGAGCTACGGCGGTTGCGTGAAATCAAGGCGATTCGATTAGGTAAAAAAGAATTACAGGTCTATGTCACAGGTGAACTACATCGTACTCAACTGGCCGATGCATATCAAGTATTGATCCGCATACGAGCTGCGGTTTGTTGGTATCCGCCGCCTTCTCACGAACCGATTCTCCACTACGTAACAAGTCGTCATGATATGATGTTCAGCCTTGGAATTGGGGGGGGAGCTTGGGCTTGCGATCGTTCTTTGCTCCTGTATGTGTCGGTGTGTTAGTGACGCATTGTTGAGTGTAATTCGCCATGTCTTCCCGAGATGTGGCATTAAAGCATTTTGTATAAGTACATCCGTGGAGACTTTGAATACTGTTTCAAGCTTGATGATGTGCAAATTAATTACTACGGAAAAATGATATTGTTTTTTTGTAAAATCATCAGATGTAATATATAACTTACCACACCCTCATAATTAACTCGAACGCGGCTCGAACCCTACCCCTCCAAGAATAGATAAATAACTGTGGGACGAGCCGATCGAGTAATACGCTCTGGCCAAGGCGTCAAATAGGGGTGATGGTAGCTCACACTGGTATCCACTTCACCAAACTCCCCATCAACGACATTAAACTCCCGTTCATTCCATCTTGCTACAAGCCGATCATGTGAAACGCCACGATCCAACAGCGCCCGATCATCCGTTGTTCCAACTTCATCCGATACAAGTCCATAATATCCATGCTGCAGCTTATCGTGCACACCTTCAACCATCCCAAATTGTCGCATTACGCGATCTCGAAAGTGCCATTCAACCCTCTCAAAGCGTATGAGGGGCACCTTCTCGCTCCATATACCACCTGGGCCCGAAGGCGTAAATTCGAATCTGCACACTGTCAGATGGCCGCCACACAACCCGATCATTTCTCTAACATGGCTAACCGGGTTCCCGATAGCCTCGCAAAGCATGGGCGCGCTGCAGGAGACATGGCAATGGACCCTTCCTGCACCTTATATAATACAATAATTAGACATAAAAATAATGAGTAAAAAGCGATATATTACAAAACAAACATCGTTTACAAAACGAAGCACTTGAAATATACTCCGTAACCCACTGGCCGTAATCCAAGAAGCGTTATTTCTTCCATGTCTCCTAGGTCGCTGTACACAACAACCTCTCCCCATGCCCAAAGCTATAAAAAAATTATCATTACGCACAAAACAAAGTTAAGTTCACCAGCATGAATGTAATCATATATAATGTATATACCCGTACAATACCCAAGCTGCTAAGCCACCACACCCTTTCGAATCGTGTTGAGATGCTACACACATCTCCCGATACAAGAAGGCCAACGCTCCACTACCCCAACTGTACAGACCAATATTATTTATATCCCTAAGAAGTGCGTGAGGTACATCAACTTAACTAGGCTAATTAGACGAGACGGGCATAATGTATGACCTCTTAATAATAAGAAAATGTATGCTCGAGTATATGTCTCAATCATATGCTCGGACGCATTATTGGGAAGCTGTTTCAAAATGAGGGAAGTGTCCTAGAACCCATCTCATTGATATCATTCCATTCCTTTGGAGCCCGTGAAGCTTGAGGGTGCAACCCCAAACAAATCCTCAACAATCGCAACCCATGCCAAAAGCAATTCTACTAGTTTCTGAACTAGTCATCACCATTCTGCCTTACAGAAGACTGGGCAGCGGTATGCCAAATATCCTCTAAGGTGATGGTCATCTCCCTACAGGTAAGTGAAAAGTGTGGGTCTCTCGGACGCCATCTTTCAACTAAAGCCTCAATCAAATGCCAATCATATTGTATATGACCTAATGCTAGTTACACTCCATAAAATCCAAAGTATTATAAGTTTCTCTTCTATCCTCCAATCAACTCTAGGTGGAAGTACTGACCACGCCTAGCTCTTAAACCGGGTAACTCTTGTCCCTCCCAAATATATTTAGATCTATTGTGTATCCCGAGAAGTCAATACACGAGCATCGTATTGGCCTACATCACAACTATTGCATACATGTTCATTCATCTCGAAATAAAAAAATTTAATAAGAATTAAATTTAAATAATTTTAATGTTTAATTCATTCATAACTAAAAATTAAGTACATAAATCATTTTAACAACAAAATATAAAAATGCAATAAATAAAAAATTCCAAAAATATATACAAATTAAATTAACCGAAAACAAATTAAAATAAGAAATATAACTAACCATTTTTAAGTACCAAGCTAACACTTTCTCTCACAACTCTTTAAACTTCTTCTCTTCTCCCACCTCTTTCTTTCTCTATCTCACTTTCCTCGCACTCCCTCCTTCTTCCTCCTTTCTTCCATTCCAATAACAATCGAGTTAAAGCTCGGAGTGACTCCACTCAATCCGGAAATGGCAAATGGACTCAAATTAAAGCAAATCCGGAATTGACAAAGGCCACTTGGATTTTGAAGATACGCGTTTAAGGAGCGATCGCCCCCTTAAGTAGAGCGATCGCCTCTCTCCCGCTTTCGTAATATATTTTTTATTTGTTTTATTTCTTTTTGAAACAAAAAAAAAAAATTAAAATAGAATCCGGAATTGGTACCTCTGGAGTACACCGAGCGATCGTTTCTATTTTAGGGCGCGATCGCCCCTATTTTACGGAATTATTATTTTCCAAAATTCAATTTTTTTGAAAAACAAAAAAAAAATTAAAATAGAATCCGGAATTGGTACCTCCGGAGTACACTTGAGCGATCGTTTCTATTTTAAAGCGCGATCGCCCTGACTTGATGGACTTATTATTTTTCAAAATTCAATCTTGAAAAACAAAAAAAAAAAAAAAATCAAATCCGGAATTGGTAATTCCGATTTCATAATCCTGAAATACCCATTCCTGATTTCAAGTCAAAAGTGCTACTTTGGTACTTAAGTTTTTGAAAATGTTATTTTGATATATAAAATTTTAAAAAGCTATATTTTAAAAAAAAAATCACCATAGGTCTATAAGAAAGATATCCAATGCACTTAGTATATTTTTGTTTTCACTAAAATTACTTAATAAACATTTATAATATCTCCCAATATAAACACTCATCTCTTCTTTCTTTCTTCTTCTTCTTTTTTTTTTTTTTAAATTAAATCATAAACCCTCATCTTCTTAAAGAAAAAAAGAAACACTCGTCAACATGGAAGTATAAGGAGTAAATGTGTTCAATTATTAAACTAATGCTCCTAAATTTATTTATTCCAAATATAAGGGGGTAAGAAAAACAAATTAAACCCTAAAACCCTAAAATATTAAATTTTATATTTTATAATCATAATTAAAATAAAAAAAACATAAAAACCAAAATGAACACTGGTTTTAAAAAAAAAAAAACCCTTCAACCCAATCTTACAATTCCTAAACAACTTCAGGGGGAGTTCGAATTTTGGGCTGAAGCAACCAATTAATTGGTGATGTAAGAGTGATGTAAGTGCAATGTAGGGAGGATTTTTTTGGGTGTGGCCGGAGTATGGAAGGAGTTGGTCACCCTGGACTATTCGGACATATTTTAGCTTCCCTCCGTCTCACACCAAGGTTCTTCGCGCTGAATTTCACGCTTTTATTTATCTTCGCTAATTCACTGAGGGGACTGGGAGTGGATGGCGGTCCGATGGCACTTAGTCCAAAATAAAGCTGAAACCATGGATATCAAAAAAAAAAAATCCTAAACCACAGGGGTATTAAATGGCCTTTCCTACAACGCACCGGCAGATATCATACTTATCCATTTACAACCCATAATCCCATTGTTTTGCGCCAACTAATTACGCCATCGTTGCCAGTTGCCCTTCGTCTTCTCCAATCCCGTGACACGCATAAAGGGATAAATACATCCAGAAATCTCGAGCCATAACCCTTTTGGGTTCTTCTTTTTCCCTCTAATTCATCAATCAAACACTTCCGAACCGCTACAAGTTTCAATTTTCCAAATTCATTTGAAATCAAGATATTTGATCAAGATACCGTTTTTGCGAAATCAAAATTGGAGCTAAGAGAGAGAGAGAGAGGGGGGATGGCAAGTTTGTATGTGAAGGCGACGCCGCCGGCCGATCTGAACAAAAACACCGAGTGGTTTACATATCCAGGGGTTTGGACAACTTATATATTGATTCTCTTCTTCGCTTGGCTCCTTGTTCTTTCCATCTTTGGTTGTACCCCGGGAATGGCCTGGACTGTCGTCAATTTATCCCATTTCGTCGTAAGCATCTCACCCTTAATGCGTGTGTTTGTGTCTGTATGAGCATAATCTTGTTTTGGGTTCTCTAAATCTGTTATTAGGTTATCTAAAGTACGAGTATGTGTTCGTGTGTGGTATGTTTATCAATTTTCTGCAAATACATGTGTATCATTTCCAATTTGTGGGTTTCTCTGTTTTGGGTTTTCTCAATTTGCATTATGGATTGGAATTGTAGAATTCTTTGCTGCAATGCGGTTGGATTTTGGGGCTTTGGGTGATCTACATTGTAATTTGAGCTGATTGGTATTAAGTGATTTAGGGCTTTGAGATTATGTTGCAAAATAGAATTTGTGACCAAGAAAACTTTACGGCCCTTTACAGAACTCCCTGTGTGAAGTCCGAGCTACTAGGGACCACCTCGGCTAGCCATACGTTCGGTGAATTTGTTCCCGGACGAAGTGTATGTTAGATCAGTCAAAAATTGTAGTGGTTGGGCGACGGAAGTTACAGATTGACATACTCCCACAGTCCAATAATGTAGTATAGAACCTGTTGAAGATACTAAATCATTTTCGATTTTCAGTCTTAAGGCCATCTCCAAGAGTTGCGCCAAACACCCTGTCATCACCAGTTTAGCGCAAAACTGCTCTCCAACGGGTGCCCCAAACTCGACGCTATTTTGGTGGCAAGCAAAGGATGCGCCAAATCTGGCGCAACAAAGTTCCATGTGCTATCCCTCCGCTTTCGTATTTTTCTTTTCTTTTTTGTTTTATGAAATTGAAATTACTACTTCCTCCATCCCAAAATGAATAATAATTTTTTTTAAATATTAATTTTGAATATATTTTATAGTGGTATATTTTTAAATTAATATTTGTTATTTGTATTATTGAATTTTCATTTTTATTAAAGAAAAAATATTCAATTTGTTTTTAATTGTATTGTTAATTATAAATTTTGTAGTATACTATATTTTTTAATTTAACATTTGATAATATGATTCAAATTACACTATAATATTTAATATAATATAATTTGAATCATATTATCAGTAATGAAGCGAGTTGTTGGAGATGGTGGAAGATATTTGGTGCTGAAATTGCACCATATTAGTGATTTGGTGCAATTTCTGCACCAAACTGTTGGAGATGGTGATAGGCTAAAGTCGCACGCCTACAAATTAATTACCAAGACTCGGCTACAAAACTGCAGCTAGGACAAGTCCAGGGTCGTTCCACTGAAGAACGGTTATTTATTTGCACAATTGTCACTTGACAAGATTGGGGGTTTGCTTGATTATTAGTAAATTTCTAAGACGGGAATTAAAAACAAAGTTGTAAACAATTAAGGAAAAGCACTTTGGATCAATTATGTCCCCCGTCTATCATTCAAATATCATCGGTTAACTCTTTTCACTTTTATCCTATTCACTCGATCACGAGATGTCTTTCAATCTCTATCTCTTTCTTTGATATTAGCTAATAGCAGTGACACACTCACTAATAACCCTAATCAATACCTAAACCTAACTGACACAGTCTAGATTCACAATATCGATTGATTCCGATTTAAGAGATTAAGATCGAGAACACGTTCTAATGTTATTTCAATTAGATATTTGTCTATTTTCTTCTTCTTCACAATTTACCATGACACATGCATAAACCATAAAATTGCTACTTGTGAAACCCTAAATTGACACAATCTTAGGGGATTCTAGCAATGAATTAATAACCAAGATTCAACAATTGGCCTGATTGAAAAACCCTAGAAATCAATTCAATCAATAAACACAAAAGAAAATATGAATAGGACAAAAGATACGAAAAGAAACTAACCTCAATTGAATTTCAAGACGGTTTCAATAATCGAATACAAAGCAAGGATATTTAGTTCTCCATCAAAAGCAATGAACTCTCTAGGAAAAATAAAATAAAAGTCGAACCCTAAAACTGAAGTTAAAAGAAGTATATATACTCCTCCATCCAATAAACCTAAACTAAATAATAAAAGAAAAAGGAAAAAGGAATTAAAATAACATTAAAGTCTTTCGTGGTCAACTCATCCAACCTCGGTCAACACGCCTCTTTTCCTGGTCTTCACACGCGCCTAGGTCACCCCACGTTACAGTGATCAAGTTTCCTAATTCCTTTCTTACACTTTGGTCACTGAATTGTTTGGATCTGCAGTTTAGTCCCTGGAACTTCACATATTTGCAAAATCGTCTTTCACTTCAAGATCTTGACTTTGACTCCTCGAGAGTATTACCTCCGGATATGAAATAAAACACTCAAATACCCTCGGATTACAATAAAATCTCACTACATCCTCTCAATACATATTCCACTCAAATTACATCCAACCTATACTAAATACATGAAAATAAAGAATTATAGGGACGGAAACATAGGAAATATATAGTATAAATCCGTCCTATCAGATGATCTAAATGAACCTGAATTTAGTGCTTGAATTTAGTGCTTAAAGTACCTTCTTATTAACGAATAAAAACGTAGAAAGATCATTTCGGGACGGAGGGAGTAGCATAGAACCTGTTGAAGAATCTAAATCATTTACAGTTTTTAGTCTTAAATATACCCTCACATACACATTTGATTTTTGTGTGTGAGGGCATATTTATGAGTTCACTCGTAATGCTCACATCATTAGGGGCATGTTCGTTCTACCCATGGAAATCAAATTTTACAATCTTTCTACGGAAGCATTCTTTTTGTGTTGGGTTAGGGCTTTAAGTTGTTTATGCTCTTCTCTTACTTTTGTTGTTATTATTCGCATTTGCGATATCATCTTCATAGGTTGTTTATCCATGTCAACAATCAGTCAGTTTGCTGCGTGCCTTGTTTATGCCAAACCACTGATGATTATCTTTGCTTATTAGGTCACATATCACTTCTTCCACTGGAAAAAAGGAACTCCGTTTGCTGATGACCAGGGGATGTATAACTCATTGACATGGTGGGAGCAGATCGACAATGGCAAGCAACTCACTCGCAACAGAAAGTTTCTGACAGTTGTACCCGTGGTGCTGTAAGTTTGTCTCTCTTATATCAGCCATGCAAAGATATAGCAACCATAATGGTTTAATCTTTGTTTTAACAGTATAAACGTGATTTCTGCTTTAGATTTTTTGTTTTAAATAGATTGAACGTCATTTTTATATAAAGGTGCAAAAGAAACACTACAGAAACAAAAAGATATGCGCTTTGCTAACGCTTGAGTGAAATTTGTCCGTGCACACAAGAGCAAAAATTAACAAACTCACTCCCTCCTTCCCATTTGAAGATGTGGGGTTTGACCATATGTGCAAATTAAGGAGAGTGGTTGACAACTGAGTAATTTTCGAAATTTCCCCTAAAATTTTGATTTCAAAAGAAAGAAGGAACATATGATTCAAACTAGATGGGATATGAAGGTTAGTATAGTGAATTAGTCGTAAAAGAAAGCCCAAAGAAGAAAGTTGCTCTTTAAATTGGATGGCCATTAGCAAATACCCACCTTTTAAGTTTTGGCGGGGTTCGAATCCATGACCTCTCGTATCGAAAATGGACATCGGATGCCGATTGCGCAAGAGCTCTTTGTCATAGGTAGTAGGAAATTGATTTATACATTGTCAAGTGAAATTTGTATTCACTAGTTACACTGAAGAAGCTCTGTTATTAGACAAATAATAACCACCTATGTGTTGACTAATTTCAGGTACCTGATAGCCTCACACACAACTGATTACGAGCACCCAATGCTATTCCTAAACACAGTTGCTGTGATGGTGCTAGTTATTGCCAAGTTTCCCAATATGCACAAGGTCCGTATCTTTGGAATCAACGGTGATCTCTGAGGTATTACGAGCGTCGACTTGTATCTTTGGAATCAACAGTGATCTCTGAGGTATTACGAGCGTCGTCGGCTTGTCCTTGTGACCGATCTATCTGTGTATAGTTAAATAAACCGGAAGGGTACTTATTGCATGGATGATATGTAGTGTTTTTTGTGCCTTGCTGGTTTAATGACTCACAAATAAACATGTCCACATTATCAATCTATGTATAGTGAGTGGATTTAGTGGCTGTATCTCAGACCTTTGTGCTGCTGTATAAGCGTAAAATATATACTACTTTCTCCGTCCCGGAATGTATAAGCGTAAAATATACTCCCTCCGTCCCATTACAAATCATACACTTTCCTTTTTGGGCGTCCCACTACAAATCACACTTCCCAAAATGGAAAGTTTTTATCACTATTCCGTCTACTCATTCTCTCTTCTACATTATTTTAATACTCACAACACCATTATAATTTACTATTCCATCCACTCATTCTCTCTCCTATTTTACTTTTACACTCACAACATTTACAACATTTATATCATTATTTTTTTTCTTAATCCATGTGTGTACAGTAACCATATAAATTGTTATGGGACGGAGGGAGTATACTACTTTCTCCGTCCCGGAATGATGTTTTTCACTTTTTTTTTTTTTTCTTCCATGCGTTAGGGAGATACGTTAGAAAAACCAATTTTTTACTGTTAAATCAATTGATTCAAAGTCTTAGTAATCTGCTGCAGCGAAGCATCAATTTGTCGGCTGCCATGTCGCTAATTTTAAAGTGTAAAGAATGTGCAAGTTCCTATCAGTGCAACTGCTTCAATTAAAATTTTCTCAGTGGTGGGTCAGTTGAGTTGCAATTCAAATATCAAATTTTCAAATTTTCAGATCTTACTTTTCCTTCAAAGGATCTTGAATTTTAGGTGTAGATTGAACATCTAAAATATCTTTGATTTGGTGTAGATTGAACATCTGACCTTTCATATAAAAAAGGATGCCGGATGCAGGGGCGGATTCAGTATGGCGCCAGGAAGTATAAATGACGCACTTGACATTTTGAAAAAAAATTACCGAGTATTTATAAAAAAAAAATTAAAAAAAATATAGAGTGCAAAATGTAATTTTCGAAAGAAGAGGGATGCAGAGTGTAAATATGTGAAAGTCAGAAAAAAGTTTTATCCCACTTTCACATATTTACACTTTGCATTCCTCTTCTTTTGAAAATTACAGTTTGCACCCTATTTTTTATTTTTTTCACACCCTCGCTCTAAATCCTAGATACGCCACTGACCGGATGCCGCTGGATCAACCGGAGATCTTTTGGCACACATTAGTTTTTTTTGTCACATCTCTCACTTTTTAGTATTTGTTGACTGAGATTAATTTTGCATTAGTTGAATTTCAAATTGACCAAAATCAAAGATGAAAAGTAAGTAAATAAAACTGAGAAACAAAAATTTCATTACAAATGAAGAGTCGAGTTAAGACATCAATTCTACTTACTGAAAGAGTACTAAAAAGGTGAAGGGCCACTGCCAGCCTTGTCTACCAAATTTGTTAGTACCTCCTAATCATTCCAAACAAAGTAATCAATCACCAAACACATGAAGAGAAAATTGAAACAAATTAGAAAGATTTCATCTTCTTGTCCTTCAATCATGCATAGTCTCCGCCTAGCTCGATCACCAGAATTTTGCTGCAGAATCAACGGTGCAAGTTGAAACAATGCATGCACAATGTGTTAGTCAATATCGTTTAAACTTGCACACGAGACATCTGATCAATCGTCATAGAGCGCTTAGCAATTAGCATGATCCCCCAACATTCCATTCCAATATCCATTTGAATTTGAATTCTCTTTTCCCATAGTTTGAGGATCTCCGCCTTCCCTAGTCAATGCTTCGAAAGGTAACATCATTCTTCCTCCACTTATTCCTTGACCACTTCCATTATACCCTCCATACTTCATTCCATTCCCATCAATCATAAACCCCGCCGTTGGATTATTGAATTCTTGAAATGTAAACCCTAATGGATTGTTATACAATGTTGGCATTGGTAGTGTTGGATTAGAAGGATTCAATCCACTAGTAGAAATCCCATTTCTGAGCAAATCTGAAAGTGAGGTTGAGTTGTTTGACGAAGAGTTTATCTTAAGAAATTGAGAGAAGCCATGATGAAAGCTTTGATCTTGAGGAGGTTGGAAAGCTAGGTTAAGATCTTGGCCTTTGTGGATATTAGGGTTAGGGTTTTGGGAAGCAAAGTGAGAGAGGGTTGGTTTTGATGAAGTGGGTATTGCTATAGATGATGATCTTTTGTTCTTTCTTGATGCTCCACCAACAGGGATGTTTCTGAGGGACCCACCAGCTGTCCAATACCTCTTACAAGCTTTGCAGAAGTATCTTGGTTGGGTTAGGCTATAATTGTTGTAGTAACAAAACTTGGTGTTGGTTGAGTTGCATCTTGGACAGTTTAGTGCTTGGTCATTCTTTGGCCTCACTTTTCTTTCTTGATCTTGCCCTACCTTGGAGGATGATCTATTTGGATCCTGTAAAATAACATCCAATTGAGAGAGAGAGAGAGAGAGAGAGAGAGAGAGGGATTAGATATTGGAAGAAAGAGAGGCAAATATGTAGTCTCTTTTACCCAACAAAAGTTTCTTCATGCAATCACAAGACAAAAGCAAAGAAAGATAACCAAAAAGAGCATCCAAGAAGAGAAAAAGAGAGGATTCCAACCACTACCTTACCACTGAGAGAGAGAGGGAGAGAGAAGCAAGTAGATAACCTCTTGTACCAAAAAGAAAGTTTCACATATGCAATCAGAAACCAAAAACAAGAAAGTTCATAAAAAAAAAAATCCGAGAAAGAGATGAAAAATGACCAGAACAATCACCTTACTGCAACATATGCTAAACAAAAGAGATCTAGAGATAGAGGGATCTGATATTGGAAGAAAAAAAGAAGCCAATCTCCTCTTTTTCAACCAACAGAAGTTCTTATATGTAATCACAAATCCAAAAGAAGATCGAGAGGATCGCTTGGTCATTACCAAGCAATCGATATCATATTAGTTGGAATAAAAGAGAAAAAAAAATGTCTCTTTTGCTCAGTTTCATCATGTATCATCATGGATCAAGAGGATGAAGAAAAGGAAAAAATAAACATAAAAGTGTATAGTGCTTTCATGTGGAAATTAAAAAAAACAACTTACACTTTCCCTTTGAAGAAAAGAAGAATCAAAAGCTTATGAACACATGAATATAGGTAAATTATGCTAACAACTTTTCTCCTCTCCAAAAACCTCATCTTCTCCAATGTCTAAAAGAGTAGATCTAGCAACAATAACACATAAACTAGCTGGAACAAACTCATGCATGTATCAAAGAACAAATCATAATTAAAAACCAAAAATTAACAATTCAACTAATTAACATATATAGTTATAGCTTGAGTAAGAACTCATGCATGTGTACATATTTATCAAAATATATAGTATATATTATAGAAAAGGAAAAGAAAAGAAAAAGAAAAAGGGAAAGGGAAAGGGAAAACAAACAAACCTGATCAGCCCACTGATGAGCAGCAGCCTCCATGAATGATCAGAAGAAGAAAAAGAAGGAAGGGTTTGAAAGAGAAGCCTCCAAAACAAGACCTCCTTTGTCTATCTGCAGTTGTTTTTAATGGAAAAAGAATGTTTCAGATATAAAATGAATTCTTGAGAGATGGGTTTGTTTTGACTATTTGTGAAATCACACACTATTTTATTGTTAAAATATTTTTCATTGTGGGAGGGAAAATTCTAAATTGTTTCTTTAAAGAATGGTTTATTATATACAACAGTGGGTTGGGTGGGTGGAAGTATGAGTGTATAAGGCTATGGTGGGTTTCTCCTTTTTTGACCAAAATGTTAATGGGGCATGTCTTGATTCTTGCTGTTCACTTCTTATAATGGCCAGATATAGGGGCACCTCATATTCAATTTTGGTTCTAATTACTGTAAGTTTTTATCCATCAATTAAATTAAATTTCATTTTCATCCCAATATAAATATTGTATTCAATTTTATTCTTGATATAATTAAGTTCACTTCATTGTAGTTTTGCAAGAATATAATACAGAAACACAAAATCTATAAAAAAAAAACTTATTTTTTCATATGTTTAGAAAAAACGTGTTTTTAAACCATGAGTTGTGTCAATTTTATAATTAACTAACACTTTTCAAAAAATGTGTGTAATGACATTTTCGTAAATACTGGAGGTTATCAGTTGAAGTTGATGGTCGTTAACTTCGATCTTTGGCACTACTGCAACTTAAATATGACATTCTTTCATACAAGTACGGGCACTTTTGAACACATATGTTGACACTCATCAAAACATATGATCTAGCAATCAATAACAAAAGTTGCAAAATTTTCAAAAGCCCCTTTTATGAGAGTATAAATGAGGTATTTTGGGTTTTATAAACCCTGTATCACGGGCCGCCGATGGCTTTTATAAGTATTGAAATTTCATTCGATTTGATATGATGTGCGTGTGGTTTATCCCAAGTCAAAAGTTATATCAGTTTTTTCTCACACGCCCAATAAAATAATCACTAGTACTAGTAAAACACACACTAGCACTCCTTGTAACTAATGCAGCTATATTAGTTTAATGTAAGTATTAGTGTTTTTGAATTTCAGCTACATGTGTTGACACTTATTCAAACTAATGTTGGTTATACTTTTAATGTCATCATTAGTGTTTTTGAGTGTTAGGTACATCATACATGTGTTGGCACTCCACTACAAGGAAAATCGGATTTAGAGACGGAAATTTAGAGACGGACGAAATCTGTAGCTAATTTGGCGACAGATTAGAGACAGAATCAAAAATCAGAGACGGATTCGGATTCCGTCTCTAAATTAGAGACGGATTCAGATTCCGTCTCTAATTTAGAGACGGAATATGAATCCGTCTCTAATCGAAGACGGAATGCGAGATCAGTCTCTAATATAGAGACGGAATCCGAATCAGTCTCTAATTTAGAGACGAAATACGATTTCGTCTCTAATTTAGAGACAGATTCGATTCCGTCTCTAAATTTTAGAGACGGGTTTTGTATCTGTCTCTAAAATAGAGACAGATTCGAATCCGTCTCTAAATTAGAGATTCAGAATCCGTCTCTAAATTAGAGAACAGTCGAGAATCCGTCTCTAAACTTTAGAGACAGATTTTTAACCCGTCTCTAATTTAGAGGCAGATTTTGAATCCGTCTCTAATTTAGTGACAGATTCAACATTCTGTCTCTAAAATTTAGAGACAGATTTAGTATCCGATCTCTAAATTTGACTTTTCTTCTATATACTTTCATTTGTTTAGTTTTTTCTATCTTTTTTTATATAACTTTTTATAAAAAAAACTGCGATTAACAAAGGCTAAAATATTGTTTTCTAGTCAATTAAATTTTTTTAAAAAATAAAAATTAAATATAGGGTAGTCCGTCCCTCTTTTGACTTTTCTTCTATATACTTTCATTTGTTTAGTTTCTTTCTATCTTTTTTTCTATAACTTTTTAAAAAAAACCACTGATTAACAAAGGCTAAAATATTGTTTTCTAGTCAATAAAATTTTTTTAAAAAAATAAAAAATAAATATAGGGTAGTCCGTCCCTCTTTTGACTTTTCTTCTATATACTTTCATTTGTTTAGTTTTTTTCTATCTTTTTTCTATAACTTTTTCTAAAAAAAACCACTGATTAACAAAGGCTAAAATATTGTTTTCTAGTCAATAAAAAATTTTAAAAAAATAAAAAATAAATATAGGGTAGTCCGTCCCTCTTTTGACTTTTCTTCTATATACTTTCATTTGTTTAGTTTTTTTCTATCTTTTTTCTATAACTTTTTATAAAAAAACCACTGATTAACAAAGGCTAAAATATTGTTTTCTAGTTAATAAAAAATTTTTAAAAAAATAAAAAATAAATATAGGGTAGTCCGTCCCTCTTGACTTTTCTTCTATATACTTTCATTTGTTTAGTTTTTTTCTATCTTTTTTTCTATAACTTTTTCTAAAAAAAACCACTGATTAACAAATGCTAAAATATTGTTTTCTAGACAATAAAAATTTTTTAAAAAAATAAAAAATAAATATAGGATAGTCCGTCCCTCTTTTGACTTTTCTTCTATATACTTTCATTTGTTTAGTTTTTTTCTATCTTTTTTCTATAACTTTTTCTAAAAAAACACTGATTAACAAAGGCTAAAATATTGATTTCTAGTCAATAAAAATTTTTAAAAAAATAAAAAATAAATATAGGGTAGTCCGTCCCTCTTTTGACTTTTCTTCTATATACTTTCATTTGTTTAGTTTTTTTCTATAACTTTTTCTAAATAAAACCACTGATTAACAAAGGCTAAAATATTGTTTTCTAGTGAATAAAAAAATTTTAAAAAAATAAAAAATAAATAGCGGGTAGTCCGTCCCTCTTTTGACTTTTCTTCTATATACTTTCATTTGTTTAGTTTTTTTCTATCTTTTTCTAAAAAAAAACCACTGATTAATAAAGGCTAAAATATTGTTTTTTAGTCAATAAAAAATTTTAAAAAAAATAAAAAATAAATATAGGGTAGTCCGTCCCTCTTTTGACTTTTCTTCTATATACTTTCATTTGTTTAGTTTTTTCTATCTTTTTCTATAACTTTTTCTAAAAAAAACCACTGATTAACAAAGGCTAAAATATTGTTTTCTAGTCAATAAAATTTTTTTAAAAAAATAAAAATAAATATAGGGTAGTCCGTCCCTCTTTTGACTTTTCTTCTATATACTTTCATTTGTTTAGTTTTTTTTCTATCTTTTTTCTATAACTTTTTCTAAAAACCACTGATTAACAAAGGCTAAAATATTGTTTTCTAGTCAATAATTTTTTTTTAAAAAATAAAAAATAAATATAGGGTAGTCCGTCCCTCTTTTGACTTTTCTTCTATATACTTTCATTTGTTTAGTTTTTTTCTATCTTTTTTTCTATAACTTTTTCTAAAAAAAAACACTGATTAACAAAGGCTAAAATATTGTTTTCTAGTCAATAAAAAATTTTAAAAAAAATAAAAAATAAATATAGGGTAGTCCGTCCCTCTTTTGACTTTTCTTCTATATACTTTCATTTGTTTAATTTTTTTTCTATCTTTTTTTCTATAACTTTTTCTAAAAAAAACCACTGATTAACAAAGGCTAAAATATTGTTTTCTAGACAATAAAAAATTTTTAAAAAAATAAAAAATAAATATAGGGTAGTCCGTCCCTCTTTTGACTTTTCTTCTATATACTTTCATTTGTTTAGTTTTTTTCTATCTTTTTTTTCTATAACTTTTTCTAAAAAAAACCACTGATTAACAAAGGCTAAAATATTGTTTTCTAGACAATAAAAATTTTTTAAAAAAATAAAAAATCAATATAGGGTAGTCCGTCCCTCTTTTGGGGTATTGGGTATAGGGTTTAGGGTATAGGGTTTAGGGATTAGGGGTTAGGGGTTAGGGTTTAGGGGTTAGGGTTTAGGGTTTAGGGTTTAGGGGTTAGGGTTTAGGGTATAGGGTTTAGGGGTTAGGGTATAGGGTATAGGGTATAGGGTATAGGGTTTAGGGTTTAGGGTATAGGATTTAGGTTTTAGGGTTAGGGGTTAGGGTTTAGGGTTTAGTGGTTTAGGCTATAGTGGTTTAGGGTATAGGATTTAGGGTTTAGGGTTTAGGGTATAAGGTTTAGGGTTTAGGGTTTAGGGTTTAGGGGTTTAGGATATAGGGTTTAGGGTTAGGGTTAGGGTTAGGGTATAGGGGTTTAGGGTTTAGAGTATAGGGTTTAGGGTATAGGGTTTAGGGTATAGGGTTTACACCTATAATTTAGGGTTTAGGGTTTAGGGTATAGGGTATAATGTATAAGGGTTAGGGTATAGGGTTTAGGGTTTAGGGTTTAGGGTATAGGGTTTAGGGTGTAAACCCTAAACCCTAAACTATAAGCCCTAAACCCTAAACCCTAAACCCTAAACTCTAAACCCTATATCCTAACCCCTAAACTATAAGCCCTACACCCTATACCCTAAACCCTAAACCCTAACCCCTAAACCCTATACCCTATACCCTAAATCCTAAACCCTAAAACCTATACCCTAACCCTTATACATTATACCCTATACCCTAAACCCTAAATCCTATACCCTATACCCTAAACCCTATACCCTAAACCCTAACCCCTAAACTATAAGCCCTAAACCCTACACCCTATACCCTAAACCCTAAATCCTAACCCCTAAACCCTAAACCCTATACCCTAAACCCTATACCCTATACCCTAAACCCTAAACCCTATACCCTAAACCCTATACCCTAAACACTTTAAATGTCATTTATAATGTATAAAAAAATTAAAAAAAAATAAACGAGGTAGCCGTATACCATTTTCACAAGATCGGGACACATTTCTTAAAACCCTAAATAATGGCACATATTTGTAACTCAATTTCCATTTGGATTTTGAGGAAAGTCATAAAGATGAAAAACACATTAAATGTCATTTATAATGTAGAAAAAATACAAAAAATAAACGAGGTAGCCGTATACCATTTTCACAAGATCGGGACACATTCCTTAAAACCCTAAATAATGGCACATATTTGTAACTCAATTTCCATTTAGATTTTGAGGAAAGTCATAAAGATGAAAAACACTTTAAATGTCATTTATAATGTAGAAAAAAATTAAAAAAATAAACGAGGTAGCCGTATACCATTTTCACAAGATCGGGACACATTTCTTAAAACCCTAAATAATGGCACATATTTGTAACTCAATTTCCATTTGGATTTTGAGGAAAGTCATAAAGATGAAAAACACTTTAAATGTCAGTTAGAATGTAGAAAAAAATTAAAAAAAATAAACGAGGTAGCCGTATACCATTTTCACAAGATCGAGACACATTCCTTAAAACCCTAAATAATGGCACATATTTGTAACTCAATTTTCATTTGGATTTTGAGGAAAGTCATAAAGATGAAAAACACTTTAAATGTCATTTATAATGTATAAAAAATTAAAAAAAAAATAAACGAGGTAGCCGTATACCATTTTGACAATAACATCATTATTAGTCTTATTATTATGTATTATTACTAATTACTATTTTCTTTAAAGATTAAATTATTGTTATTGTTAATAAGTATTTTTTTATAATTTATTAATATCAATTATTACTTAGGTATATTAATATTTCTTAGAATTTTAAATTGTTAAATTATTATTAATAAATTTAAAATAATTAAATTAATGAATATTATTATTAATTAATAACATTATTATTTTTGATGTTATGTATTATTACTAATTATTATTAATATTATTATTAATTATATAATAATAATTATTAATATATTCAATTATATAATTGAATAATTAAGAATAACATCATTATTAGTCTTATTATTAAGTATTATTACTAATTAAATGATAATGTTATTATTCTTGATATTAGGCATACTACTATAACTAAAATTTTGAATAAATCAAATAAAAGCATGTAAATATTTTAGATAACTTTTTATAAATTTCAGTAATAAAAAAATCTAAAATATTTTTTCCTATTCAATAAAAAATAATAAAAATTACTAATTATTATTAATACTATTATTAATATTATTACTGATTATATAATTAATATTAATTAATTAATTAATTAATTATATAATTAATAATTTATTAATAAATATTATTAATAATAAATATTATTATTCTTAATATTAGACATAAATATTTTAGTTAGTGTATAATATAGTGTGAAATAAATATAAGTACGTGTGATGTGGCATTGTTTGATTGGGTTTTAAAATTTCACGGGGATCAAGTGCCAAAGCAAGATCTGACCCTTCAATCCATTCGATCAAACGGCCCATACTACTTTAAACAAAACCAAATACTTCCTTTTCCTATTTCTCTCCTCATTTCTCTCTCTCTCTCTACATTTTAAAAATGAAATCTCCCAAACCTGTAAACCCTTTTCTCTCTCTCTCACCGTCTCTTCAGAGGCTCCGCCGTCTCCCTCACCTGCCTCTCTTCTCGGCGTCGTCCTCCCGCGCAACACAAACCCAGCTGTCATCCCTCCCTCTCCCTATTTCTCTCTCTCTCTCCTCTCTTCAATTTCATTTTACACGCCTGGAAGCTACCCACCGTGTTCTCTCTCTCTCATTTCCCTCACTCCCTCACCGTCCCTTGACCTCCGCCATGCTCTCCGAAACCACCCTCGGTCGCTCTCTCTGTTTCTCTCCCTATTTCACTCCTCTTTTCTCTCTCTCTCTCTTCTCTCTTCATTTCGAATTTCCAAACCCAGTTGAAGCTACCCACCGTTTTCTCTCTCTCATTTCCAAACCCAGTTGAACCTCGGTAGGAGCCAATCGAGGAGAAGGTGGCGAAATGGCCAGCAGATCCTGGCGACACCCTACTGAACCTCGGTATGAAATTGGGTTTGGTTTTTGAGTTTCGTTTTTCGATTTTCGATTTGATTGATCCGTTTTTGATTTGTTTGATCCGTTTTTCAATTTGTTTTCCGTTGTTGGGTTTGGTTTTTTGGTGGCGAATCTGGTTATGGTGGCGAATCTGGTGATGGTGTTGCGGTGGTTAGACGGTGGGTGTTGCTGGTGATTAGACTGTGGGTGTTGCTGATTGGTGGTGGTGGTGAAAGTTTGTGAGGACTATTTGAGTATAAAAGAAATTTAGGGGACTGATTTGATAATAATAAAAGTTAAGGGACTGATATGAAAATAATATAAGTTAAGGGACTGATTTGAAAAAAAAAAAAAAAGCTTAGGGACTGATTTAATATATATTTAAAAATATATATTTATATATTTTAATATATATATATATATATATATATATATATTTAAAATATATTAATATATATTTTTAAATATTTATTTAATTTTTTTTTAAAAAATATCAATTTAGAGACGGAAATATCCGTCGCTAAAATGGTTTGAAAATAAAACCAGAATTTAAATAGAGACGGAAAATCTGTCGCTAATTCGTAGACGGTCGTATCCGTAGCTAATTTAGACACGGACATATCTGTCTCTAATTTAGAGACGGACATATCTGTCTCTAATTTAGAGACGGCTATATCTGTCTCTAAATTAGAGACAGACACATCCGTCTCTAAATTAGCTACAAAACAGCGACGCCCAATTTAGCGACAAACCTGCACCCACGGAATAGCTACGGAACAAATCCGTAGCTAAACACGATTTAGCTACGGAATCTTCATTTTAGCTACGGAATTTGCCGTAGCTAAAATCGATTTTCCTTGTAGTGCTCATTCAAACTAATATTGGTATTTTTCCTAACTAATGATGTGCGTGAGGGTGTTATCATTTTTCGAAAAATGCTTTACTTATAAAAAATTCGTAAATCATTTTATTTAGAAAAGTGGGGAAAATATTTTTCGAAAAACATTTTCTCCATTTTTCGGTGCTTACCAAACACCAAAAAATGGGAAAAACGTTTTTCGAAAAATATTTTTCCTCAAACAAACAGAGACTAAGTGGAATAAAAATGAAAATAAAAAGGAATGTGCAAATATTTTGAAATTATGAATAGTGAGAATAAAAAGAGAATACAATTATGAAGGCCAAACATGCCAGAGGAATGTGCAAATATATTTTTCTGAATAATAAAATAAAAAAAACAAGTGAAAGGGAGTGAAGGAAGGGAAAAGCCGACAAAAAGCAAAAAATGGTGGGATCCAAAAATGATGCGCAAAGACTAATATATGAATATGAAATGAAATGCCTTTTTTGATTTAGACACTTTCCAAGTACGAATAACTTCCACATTCTATTTCAAGTTTTAGAGGGGTGTTTTTACTCCATCATAATAATTTTTTTTTATTTTTATATCCATTATTATTTTGAATTTAAAAATAATTTTAATTTAACTTTATTATACTTCCTCTGTCTCACGATAATCTGCAAAAAGATCCCTTTTGAACATTCCACAATAATTTACACTTTCCTAAAATGAAAATGTGACCCACTTCTCTCTACTTACAACCATTACCTACTTACTCCACTTTCTCTCTCCTACCTAACCATCTACACTCACAATATATCACCTTTTTCACATTTTACCTTAATTTTTACATCTTCTCAAAAAATGCATATTTACATAGGACGAAGGGAGTATTATAAATAACTTTTCAAATTTCAAGCTGAGGAGGAGGGATTCAAACTCGTGACGTACAAAAAGAAAAAGAAGAAGTCCAAGCCCATGCCTGTAGATGGGAACTAGAGGGGGAAACGTACAGCAGATATGAGACTCATTTGCAAAACTAAAATGATTACAGAGAGAGAGATTGGTCAAAAGTCATTCTGAGATGAGAATGAATTCAAACAAAGCTGCCTCCAAAATAAGCTTTTTGCTTTGCATGCATATCCCATCATTTTACTTCAAAACATTTGTTACAACATACTCCCTCCTGCCCGCCGATCTTAAGAAAATTTCAAATGACACAGAAATTAAAAAAATAGTAAATGTTGTGAGTGTAATAGTAAAATAGGAGAGAGAATGAGTGGAGGAAATAATAAATTATAATGGTGTTGTGAGTATTAAAATAATGTAGAAAAGAGAATGAGTGAAGTGAATAGTAAAGATTCTTTTCCATTTTTGAGAATTCTTAAAATTGGCGGGACGCCCAAAATGGAAAGCTTTCTTAAGATCGGCGGGACGGAGGGAGTACTCCCTTGCTTGAGATGAGTTACATACGCATACACCACACTGACACTCTTTTATAATGTAGGAAAGAGAATGAATGGAAGAAATAATAAAAATTCTTTTCCATTTTGGGAATTCTTAAAATTGGCGGGACGCCCAAAATTAAAAACTTTCTTAAGATCGGCGGGACGGAGAGAGTACTCCCTTGCTTGAGATGAGTTACAAACGCATACACTGACACTTTTTTATAATGATACTTAATAATACATCTAATGACACTCTTTTATATTGACATTTTTTTATATTAACACTGACACTTTTTACTCTAACATTGACACTATTTTACAATGGCACTTAATATTACATATACTGACACTTTTTTACCTTAACACCGACGCTCTTTTACACCGGCACTTTTAAGACATGCACTTACACTTTTTTAGACGTTTACCAACACTTTTTTACCACTTTTTAACACTACCACTGGAACTCTTTTACACTTGCACTGACACTCAAACACACATGCCACACATGCACTGACACTCTTTTACACATGTACTAACACTTAACCACACATGTACTTTTCAATATTAGAAATAACACTTTTTAATGCTATCACTAATATTAAATCACCCGGTTTTGTTACTTTGTTAAGAGAAGAGTAGTTCATTTCCATGATCGTATTAACGAAACATCAATAATCAAGAAACAAAAATTAGTTGTGTAAGGAACCTATATGCTACATGCGCTGATTAAGGAAACACATCAATTCGTTCCCGCTGTCAAGCTGCACCAAGAGCGTAATTCTCCGTTTTCTAAAATTCGATACTCCCTTCATCACGTTTGAAAAGACACTTTTGATTAATACTCCTATAAGTTAACTTTGACCCAAACGTAAATGTCAATCTAATCATCCTATAAAAATTGTTTTTTATTAAGATTTTAGCATACATTAGATTATTATATATCTTAATGTATATTTATTTATTTATTACTAAAAATGCTTGGAAAGCAAAATTTCCTTAATTTTATTTAAATTAAAAAAAAATTCATCCAATGATGGCAGAAATAATTTTAAAATGAGGGGGGAGGGGGTGGTAGTGGTGAGTAGGGTGGGGGTGGTGGTGGTGATTGGGGTGATTAAATTTGTATTCAACTCAATCGAACATTTTTCGGAAAACATTTTCCTTTCTAAACAGTCGAAAACATGTTTATCTTATTTTTCGAAAAACATTTTTATTTTTCGAATTTTTTTTGCAGAAAATCATTTTTCAAAAAATATTTTACGCTAAACAAACGGAGCCCTTATATAACATAATTTCCGTCGAACAAGTTACAAGTTCTCCTTAGGTCTTAACCTCAACTTGCTCTTTTTCATTTTGGTTATGGTTTTGGTGCTTGTGTAATTGAACTTAGCTCACTCTCTATTCTCACACTTAATTCAATTCTGTCGGTCATAGTTCTTGGGCCTCCAATCATATACCCTCTCCCTCTTTAGTTTGAAAGTTCAAAAAATAAAATGGTTCAAGAATTAAAAAAAAAATAAAATGAAAAAAGGTGATACAGGGCGAATCCAGGGATAAAATGAAGGGGTTCAAAAATTACATTACCCAAAAACTTCAAAAAAATAATTATTTTTTACATTAATACCTACATCGATTCTTCCTTTTTTGCCAAGGGAGTGAGCTGAGCTGGTAAGTGGAGGTGCACTTAGTAATATATTTTTATTTTTTTTACATGTCAACATTGATTTTGAGGGGTTCACGAACACCCTTTGGGTGGTCTTGTGTCTGCCCCTGAGGTGATGTGTTGTGAGTGTAGATAGTTAGTTGGATAATTAGAGGAAAAATGTTGCAAGTATAAAATGTGGGACCCACAAATAAAAAAATAATAAAAACTTTTAATTTTGAAATTTTAAACTTTCGAGTTGGATAATTTTTTGAGAAAGTTTGAACTTAAAAGTATCGGCTAATATGCAACAGACCTACTATCTTCCCAAAGATATTTGAGTCAAAAGCTTCGTTCAAAAGACCCGCTGGGGCGCTGGCGCGCTGGCCAGGCCTCTCTCCAGCCACAGTTACAGCCCACAGGTCATAATCCCGACTAATCCCGATTAGTCCCGACTAATCCCTGCAGCCGACTCGCCGCAAGATCAGCCTGCGACTTTTTTAGAGCAGCAGTGAAAGTGATCAAGGTCCATTGGATCGATCCTCGGGACATAGAGGCCCATTTGATTCAGGATGGAGTATTAGAGTAAAAAGCATAAAAACCCCTGTTATTTCTCTGTTATGCATATAAACCCCCTTTAGTTCTATATTAGATGCATAAAACTCCTGTCCTTTAAAAAAATTGCAAACTAAGCTTAGTGTGGTACACACTTAATATTGGGACGTGAAACTATACTTTAGCCAACAATCTTAATAATATGATAAGTGTGTTGTATGATAGTTTTGATGAAGAAATGACTCTCAAAACAATATTTCTCTTATTGTCACGACAGTTAATTGACGGGTGTTAGGAGTGGAAATGATTTGGTTCAAACCGCGGTTTGGAGTCGAACCGAGCCAAACTGTGTGGTTTGGTTCGATTTTAGATATAAGTGGTTTAGCTCGATTTGAGAAATTAACAAATCACATAGTTCAGCTCAGCTTGAAATTTGACACTCCTAAATCAAATCGAGTCAAACCGAACCGAACCGTTTAAAATTGAACCGCGCTAAACCGAACTATTTCCACCCCTAACGGGTGTTACACTTTCTTTTTAGTATGTATATAATAAATGTTGATTTATTTATTAGATTTTACGATTCTAATTAGGTAAAAATAAAAACAAAACTAATCAATGTACGGGGCTTGTGTTTGGAAAATGGAAATAGTCACTCATTTGTGGTTTTTGTAAGTCGAGTTAACCTTGCGGTCTAATCCTAAGCGAAAAAAAAAAAAAAAACTTTGGTGTTCAAAGTGTCAAAACTAGTAAATATTGAGTACCAAAGGTTAAAGTATACAATTAGTCTAGTGAAGCCCTCAAACTATGTATTAATATCCAGAACCTCCCCTAAGTTTAGGAGCTGGATAACTGGTTCTTCAACCTTGCAAACGACGCTGAATTATTGTCGAAATGGGAACCGCAACAGCAGCAGCAGCAGCAGCAGCAGCGCCATGGAAGCAAATTCTAATGAACGCAATGCAATCCAATTCCAATCTCAAGCATTCCACCTACTTTCAGCTTGTATGAATCAAGAACACCCACAGACACACACACTTTTATCCCTTTCCATAGTTTTTGATTTATGGGTGTTCAGGCAACGATTGGAATTACTGGAAGACCCGAAAATCGTACTGTTGTTTTCAGGTTTTCCCGTTATCTCTATCTCTATTTCATACACGAACATGAACACTGTGTGTGGAATTTTGGAGGTTTTAAGAATGTTGTGCTTTTTGTGATTTACAGGGGGTTCCAAGAGAATAGTGATAAGATTCAAATCAATACAGACTGTAGAAGTCGCAAGGTTTGCTGTTTATATGTATATATTGTTTTTATTTTCATGTTTGCTGTGTTGTTTTTGAAATTATAAATCTTAGGTTTGATTTGTTGATGAGGAGCTGAATTGGTTTTCTTGAATTTTTGCTGGTGCAATGCTAAATTTGACTCTTTGACTTGATAATTTTGCAGATTGAGGATCTCAAGCAATGCCCATTTGCTGAGGTAAGTAGATTTGTGTGTGTTGCTGTTCCTCAATTTCCTTCGCCTTTGAACAATTTTATTCTCAAGAAAAATGTAGTTGCATAGCTAAATAAAAGTTTTTTAGGAGTAAAGTTTTTTTTTTTTTTTTCCATTGAGTTATTTTCTTGCTACCGGATGATCGAGCTCACTAAAAGCTCGAATCTTTGCAAATTAGGCATGTTGGTATTTCACAGATTCTTGGGAGCAATTTCGGATAAATGGAATTGTTGATGTTATTGATGGGTCGAACCCTGATCCTGTGAAACTTCAGGTTTAAATAACTCCCATTTCCTTTTGCTTTCATGTACATATTCTTGTGAAATCTTCTTGTGCTTGAATTGAATCAAAATATAGAAAAAGGTTACTTAACGGTGAGATTGAACATGTTATTTGTTCATTTTGGAATGTACAATGCAGCAAAGAGAGAAAGCTTGGTTTGCTAGCTCTCCAAGATCAAGACTCCAGTACTTGGGACAAAATCCTGGTCTTCCCTCTCTAAGTGAGCAACCATCTGAAATCCCCTCTTTAGACCCTTCTGCAGGCCCAGTCGGTTCATTTTGTCTACTAGTTCTAGACCCCGAACAGGTTCAAAATTTCCTTGGTCATATATTCAAGTTTATGCTGATTATATGCCCCTCCTTACAGCTATAAATTATTACCTCGTGACCAGGTTGATTACTTGAATTTGAAGAGTAATGAGAGGATATCGTTCCTGTCTAGACGTGTTGAAGGAGATAAGCTATGGAACTCCGAGAGAGTCAACCCGTAAATCTTTGTTCGATAGATGGAACTTGTTTTACATTTCCAACCATTTACATATATGTTGTTTGCAACTAAACTTATCATTCTCAAAATGCCATTATACTGTAAAATTTCATCACATAGATCTGAATAAATAGATTGTCCTGTTACATTCGTGTTTCTGTGAATTTTACCATAAATTTTCGAGCTTCGTCATATTGTATCAGTTATCAGGCTTTGCAATTGTCATTAGTTCACTCCGTCCCTAAATGAGTGTCCATTTTTCAATGCCGTCCCTATATGAGTGTTCATTTTCTGGTGAAGTTACTAAATCCACCCCCTAGTTAACTATCATGTCCTAATTCTCACTTGCAAATATATGGAGAGCAAGGATAATTGTCTATATGTGCTAGTAAAAATGCTTAAAAGCTACTTACTTAATATGCTTGAAAAACATGACACTCATTTAGGGAAGGAGAGAGTACAAGTCTTAAGTCAATAACCTTTTTACGTACCTGATTGTTTGCAGCCGTGGAAGTTCTGCTTCTCTCTCTCTCTCTCTCACACACACACACACACACATCTATCTATGCACATGCCTTAAAACCTTGTGGTGGCTTTTGGAAACTTACTTGAGAGCAAGTAATGAGAGGGGTCAATATAGTCACTGCAGTGAATGTACAAGAAAGCCTTCCATGCAAAGCTGCTTGCCCAAATGAGTATCTCAACCACTACCCAAATGAACTTGAGTACCCTGGAATACTCACTTGAGCAAGAGGCTTTCCCTGGAAGGTGTTGGACTTAAGTTCTCCACTCTGCAGAATATGTTAAAGACGGCTTTATTTATATCCATCATGTATAGTATTATCTACCAAGACTACTTTGAAGTGTCAGTTGTACAAAACATGCAACGTTAGACCCCTTTGGTTGTTGGAGGTTGTAGTCGTTGTTGGCTAGATAAAGTGTCTAACTACCAGTCTACCACTAAGGGTTGTACAGTACAACTATTGATTAACTGACGGATTAACGCACATCACCTTTAATGCTTCCTTATTTGTGTGCATACGGTAATTTCTTACTCCCTCCGTCCCAAAATGATCTTCCTACTATTTTTGTTGTTAACGCATAGGTACTTTTTGTTGTTAACGCATAGATACTTTCAGCAATAATTTTAGGTTGATTTAAGTATCTGAATCAACATCTAAAAATTGTTATTGATAGTAATAATGGTGTATCGATATCAAGTTTAAAATTTTCTTTAGGATTATCTAATCAACCTAAAATTATTGCTTAAAGTACCTTCGTGTTAACGACAAAAAATTGGGAAGATCATTTCGGGACGGAGAGAGTAATGTTTAGCAGTTAGAACATTATCTAATTTACTATTGCAACTCATCAAGTCTCATAGGATTCTGCAAGCATGTTTGATTTTGATATTAAGGACTCTATTGTACTTCACTAATTTTTTGTACTATACTTGAGCTTGTACTGCATTTTGTTAATACTGATAGATTATTGTCCTTGGTAAAGTTGATCTACAGGTGACTATAAAAAAGCAGTTTGCTTCTCTCAAGCTCTGTCTACCTGGATTTAGATAGGATCATATACATCAGAAGTCTTTCCGTTTTCAGTAGGGACTTGGGAATGAACAAGTTTAATTTCGGGATTGACTAATCTGCAGTTCAAATCATAGTGCAGCAACCACTTTTTCCCAAGGTACGCTTTAATCCACATGATCTCTTATGGTTATTTTATTTGTTTTTGAGTGATCTCTTCCTGGATTATCTCATTCGTGTGTCATTTTGGAGTCCATTTTACTGGTAGCTACCAACCATTCAAAGCAGACTGAAATGCTTTTTTGAAATATTGATGTGAAAGACGGTTGGTTGAGTTGCTAAGTTCTTGTAATTACTCACTCTGTTCCTGAATAAGAGTCAATTTTCTTGCACATGCAATTGTGTGATTATTAAGGGTATTTATGTAAATGTGCCGGTAAAATTTCTTAAGATCATACTTCCTCAACTTGCTTCAAAAACTAAATATGGACACTCATTTAGGTTTGGAAGGCTCTTGGCAATTGTCAGGGGAAGACTCTAGCAAATGGTTCCCTCTCCCAACCCCCGCTTGGCGGGGAGCGCTTGGCGCACCGGGTTTGCCCTTTAATGAAAAAAGTTCTCAATTGTAAAAGTTGTAGTTGCTTAAGGGACTACAACAAATTGACAAAATGAGGATTGAACATAAAGAGTCGCTTTATCTAGTAACTAATTGACAAATGACTACAACTTTGTGCATTTGGATGTTCTGCATCCTCAGGGCATTTGTATTCCGAATTGAATTATGACCAGCCTATCTGCTTTTCGCTTACTTTGTCAAATCCTTTTCTTTCTTGTGTGACCGTTTCTGGAAGTCGCATTTTTTAGCTTTATTACTACTATGTCAAGCTTGATAGACTAGTTTTGCCCGTCTGTTTTAATTAGACTTATTGGATATCTAATATGGTATCAGAGGGAGGCATGCTTTCACAATATCTCTGCTGAAGTCATCCCACTTTCTTATTTGCTGGGACCGGCTGCTTTACAATGAGTCCCTTTATGTATTTTAACATCGCTGAGGTGTTATAATGTTGACAAAATGTGTTTAGTTTGTTTTGTACAGTATGGTTGCTGGGCATGATGTGTGTGTGTGTGTGAGAGAGAGAGAGAGAGAGAGAGATTTGACTTCCATTACTTCCCCTACCCATTCATAATTTTTTGGTACATACGACCTTGTCCACATACACCAAGTCAACGGACAAAAACCAATGCTCACTTTTATTTCATCCAAACTTGGCTTCTTTACAGCACATTTTCATTTTCTTGAAAGAAATGAACCACACCTATTGCACACTTACGACAAAGAATCCTTTGTTTCTTTTTAAACGAGAAAATATCCCAACCATTTATATCTGTTACTGTGTCCATATGCAAGCCCCTTCTAACATCGAGGCAAGTCTGCAGGAGGGTGAGGAAGTGTCTCAAGTACTCCTTCACCATTCTTCACTATAAACACTACCGATAATCCCCATGACAGATGTAACTCCAAGTGACAATGCATGAACCAAACCCCTGCACCATTTCAAAGTAATCTTTAAAAACCAGCAATAATCTACTCCCTCTGTCCCAAAATGAATGTTAAAAAAAAATTGAAATTTGCTATTGATTAAGAGCAAATTTGAAAAAAAAGTTGGACATTCATTTTGGGATGGAGGGAGTACACCATTTTAGAAAGTTTGTAGCTTTTTTTTTTTTTTTGTGTGTGCCCACATACCTGGATTATCGGCGACAAACCGAAGTGCGGCCCATCCACCTACTGGTACTCCAATGGTGTTCATGAAAGGTGGGTCCACCAAATTGAGATTGGCCGTTTGTGGATTATAGTTCCCACTGCCATATCCTACCACATAGAAGCTATACCCGTGAAGATGAATAGGGTGGTTTTCTGTTGTGACTGTACCTGTGTCCTGCAAAATGAGTTGAACCCTAGATCCAAATTCAAGAACCTTTACCCTAGTACCATTGAGTGACCCCGTGTTATTTGGAGGTGAATTAGGTGCCCCGTTAACAAAATCATAGAACTGAAGTGGTACCCCAGGAAAATCCTCAGTGTAATGGCCATTGATCTTGTTATAATAAGCTTGCAGAACCGAAATATTAGGTCTAACAAAACTAATATTATTCATCGAAGCAGCCATCACACCACCATTAGCACCTTGGCAATTTTGATTCGGTGTTTTTGAGCTGCATTTCTGAACATTTATTCCAATAGTGATGAAAAGATTAGTATCGATCTCTTTTGGAACTTTAGCGTCATTAAGACTTTTAAGTCCGTCCATGACTGTCTTAACAACAAGATTATCGTTAAATTTTGGTAGAGGAGCAGGTAAAGCTAGGGCATTTGGCGTGGCTCCCAAATAGTGAAAGTAGGCAATTGCTGATATGTTTTGGAAGGGCACATTTTGTGCTGACATGTAGGGTCCCATGGCCATGGAGTATCTTCCTATTGTTTGATCCGCTGTGACAAGGACATTGAGGGTTTGACCTGGTCCAAGCATCACACGGTCTGTAGTGAATGGTTTTGTGTAAACGCTATCAGCTTCAACAACTGTCAACTTGTGATTAGCAATGGCGAAGAAGGTCTCCATGTTAAGAGCTGCACTAATGATCCTTAAAAGGTATGTTTTCCCAGGAACTACATCAATCTTGTACACATCTGTAAGAAAACAAACAAAAAAACATGAAATCAAAATAACATGAATGTTTTTTGTTGTATAATTACTTTTTTTCTTATATTAACTACCATTATTGGAACAATTGTAGTTAGGCCCAGGGTGGCCATTGATTGTATAAGCATCTGCTACTGGAGCAGCTCCACCGCTTGCCACAACTGCCCTCTCGAGTTGTACAACATCTCTCATCCAGTACTCCCCTGGAAAACTAAATTGTAAGTACAGTTTTAACCCTCAAGTAATAAGGTACTTTTATTTTATTTTATTTACTGCTTTTTTGAATTATACAAGATTAAGTGGTGGCATATTGGCACCTTTTGAGACATACCTAGAATAATGATGTGCTCTTCGTAAGGGTATTTAAACGGGTATGGGATTCCTTTTTTCGGGTAAATGACAATGGCACCATAAACGGTTGCCCTAAGCCATGAAAAGTGAGCGTGCCATAGAAGGGTTCCCATCTGCCCCACTAAGGTGAACTCATAAGTGAAAGTCTGTCCACTTTGGATGGGGCATTGGGTTATGTAAGAAGGCCCGTCAGACCAGCATGATAGCCTCTGCAGAACACCATGCCTGTATTGGCCACACACACAAAAAAAATCTTGTTTCAGATGACTACTCTTTTCTTTCGAATTTACAGTAGCAAAAATGAAAAACACACACACACACACACAGAGTGTTACCAATGGATTGTAGCGTTGTATGGTGACTCGTTGGTGACTTTGACAATAACCCTGTCATCTTCTTGGGCATAGACAACGGGTCCCGGGAACATGTTATTTACCGTCACAATATTGTTGGTATTACAAAGCTTTGTGACTTGTTTAGTTTGGACCTAATATCATAATAAATAAATAAAACACAATATCAGCATAATCTGCAGAATATTAGGAAAAAGAAAAACTGTATCACTACGAAAATAGGGGCAAAATTTGTGAGGTACCTTGAAATCATAGAACCTGGTAGATCCTCCCTTGGGCCATGGCGCCATGACATGAACAGTACAGACATAAAGAAACAGTAAGTTGAAGAAAACATACTTAGAGGAAATGACCAAGTTGGCCATTATACAAACAGACACACAATTTGTGTGTGTGAAGAAGAGAGGGATAGAGAGGAAGTGAATACATCAAGGAGTGAAAGAGAGGCCTTTTAATGCAGTCATCGGAGCCCGTTTTCTTTAAAAGTAAAATATATTAATAATAAAAGGAAAAAGGATTTGTGAAGGTGTATTATGTTTGTCAGCTTTCATGATTCCTCTTGAAATGGATTAGTAATAATATATTGTTGGAGGCGTGTTTTTCATTTTTGACATTAATTGGGGAGGTGTTTTTCAATGATAGCAGGTATTTTCGACTAATAAAATACGTAGAGATACGCCTGCTTTAAGCACCATTGAGTCCCCACCTCAACAACTCTCTTCCAGTCCTAAACTTATAGTAGAAACACTAAAGTTTTAAGTCATTTTCTGATGCATTAGACATGTTAAGATTCGTATTTAACTAATTTTCTGATGCGTTAGGCTTGTTAAATCCGTAGAAGTTATTTTTTTTTCAATTTCTCCCTTCCCGTTTCTGTGTCTAGTTACTGTTTATAATCATAAAAAGTTGTTGTCGAACGAAACAAAGTAAAATTGTGTTTCTGAGAAAGCTACCATGGAAGGATTCTTGTGTCCTTTCGGGGGAAGAACTCAACTAGAACAGAGATCTTGTCTGGAAGACTGGAACAGAAGGGTAAAGCCTCATATGATCCTAATTTTCAGTACACATGCTAGATGTGTGTGTGTGTGTGTGTGTGTGTGTGTGTGTGTGTGTGTGAAGTCTGAGAAGGACAAGGACTAGTCAAGTGACCCTGAAAAGTTCTTCATGTTTGCAAATCTCCTTTGGAAAAGGCTAGTTTGGTGCTAGTTCTATAATAAGAATATTTGTGTGTTGTCTGAGACAGTGGCGGAGCTAGAAATGTTAGGAAGGGGGGGGGGGCAAAAAATTGGGAGCAAAGGAAAGATGCCCGGAATTTTTTTTTTTGCTATTTTTCTACTATACAATACAACTTTAGACATAGTTAAATACGTACTTTAATGGCGACAATAATAAATTAATTGATCTCTCATACGATTCAGTACAGTACCAAAAGGTTCAACATCTACGAATCTTAATCTTACCTGTTAAAAGAAAATCATAACTATAAAATATTTTACTTCTACATATACTTCTCCGTCTCACTAAAACTTACACTCTTTACCTCACTGGTGTCTCGTTAAAAATCACACTTTCTAAAATGAAAACTACGCTTTCTAAATGAAATTGTTTTAATACTTCTTTATTCAATAAAATTCGTACACTTAATCTTTAGGTCCAAAACTAAAGTGTAATTTTAGATGAAATGGAGGGAATACTGATTGAAAAAACACGATTGAAAAAAAAAAGTCAAGGAGGGGCAACTGCCCCCTCTTGCCCCTATGCCCCTATGTAGCTCCGCCCTTGGTCTGAGAAAGGTTCGGAAGGAGTACTGTGTTTTCTTGTTTGCATGGACAAGATTTAGTTTTAGCTTGATCCAATGGCTCAACAATGTCCTAAATTTCGAAGTACCAAAATATGTTCCGCTCTTATCAATATGTTACTCCCTCCTTTTATGTCCAAAAAATGTTCAAATTCACTCTTGATCAAGATCAAATTTGAAATTTTTTTGGTCAGAACGGAGGGGGTAGCATAATATTTTAAGCTATACCTTTCCGATTCCGATTCTTAGTCAAGGGAGCTTGAAAAGTTCTTCAGGTTTGTGTGTTTAGTGTGTGTCTGAGAAAAGGACTAGACAACTTGAATGAAAAGTTTCACTTTCTAGTACTCAAAAAAGGGAAGAAAGGTAGTTAAAGATTGACCAAAAGAAGGTTAAGGATCTGTTTGTGTTTCTTTTTATTGGACAGTCTCATTCTTTCACTTAAAATCATCAGCCATTGTTGCACGCCTTTCGCTAACCCTACATTTGTCGATCGGTGGGGACGACTTCTTAATCATGTAAAAGTCCCTCCATAAAATTTACCTCATCTTTCTCTTTTAGTCAAAAATGATGCATTTAAACTGGCCATTTTTATAGTTATTATGTCGGTAAAAAATAACTATCTCTCTCTTTCGATGATAAAGCGTGTTGGTTCAATATATTATCGCGTTTGATTGATAACTCTTAAAATTAAACGGGTTCTTGAAAAATAATGATGAGATAATTGATGTTGAAGACATGAGTTTATTATATACTCGTAAAATTAAACGGGCTCTTGAAAAATAAAAAATAAAAATAAAAAATAAAAGAAAAATGAAAATATTATATTTATGGTACGTACGATTATGCATGCGTATGAGCTGATAATTGTGTCCATTGGAGAAGATAGAAATTCGATCATATTCATGGGCTCCATGTCTCTAGGCCAAAATATAACATAATCTTTTTTTTTTTATTTATTTTTTTCATAATTGTTATTCGGCTAAATTTATAATGCTAGATAATTGAGATTTATGAAAATAAGCAACTGTTTTCAAAGAGGGTAGTTTTAGAGCAGTTGGCAAATATGTAAGACTAATGCATTTTTAATTTATTTTGTTTTATATGCTTCACCAAATAACTAATACGAGTAGAAAACACCATAACTCTCTCTCTCTCTCTCTCTCTCTCTCTCTCTCTCTCTCTCTGGTGTGTGTGTGTGTGTTTTAGAAGAATACTTCCTCCGTTTCGTCCGAAGGGGCACAAATTTCCTTTTTGGGCGTCCCATTTAAAGGGGCACAACCCATTAATGGAAAGTTTTTTATTACTTCTTTATTTGTGGAATTCACTTTTCATACTCACAATAAATATCCACTAACTATTTTCTATCCCACTTTCTCTTTCTTACATCACTTTTTATACTCACAACATTTATTTCACTATATATTTTTTTCTCTTTCCTACATCACTTTTTTTAATTAACGTGCAAAGCAAAAACTTTGCCCTTTCGGACGGGACGGAGGGAGATGTAATTAGTTTGTTGATGTATCGAAATCAGAATCTTAGATCGGTACAAAGCATGCAATTTGTTGTATTTGTTTAGAGTGCATGAGACTGTTACATGCAGACGTGTTGTGTTTAACATTAGTTTATTATTATCTCTAAAGAGTTGACCAATTTATTTATTTATTTATTATTTTTGGATTGCGTCACTAGTTTTATGTCTAGGCCTACAAGATTAGTTCAAGTCCAGTCCCTAATCCTGGCCTTTTTGGGCTTTGACCAAAACAAATCGGTCCGTTTGGTCCATTTATTATCTGGTGGAATGATGGTAATGTCCCTGAAATTCTGCTCATCATTTTACAAAAAGAAAATACGAGATTTTCGGGCCAGGCTCTGCATGCTGACAGGCCCAAATGTAAATCCTAGGTCGGCCCAACCCATAGGTCACAGGCTCATAGCCTGGCTCGGGCTTGAACTCACCAAAGCCGGATGGCCGGAGGCTATGGCCATCTCCAGCCCCCACAACTACTAGTAATATCATACTATACCGATCTTTGCAGAATTGTGCTTATCAATCTTCCTCCACGTGCAGACCGGTTACATTGGCTCCTTGACCAAAACAGAACCCACGACTAGCCGGATGTGTCTCCGGCGAAGACGCTCGGCGTGAGAGTAAGATCACGTTGTATATAGCTCAAAATGTATTGAATAATGAACTCAGTAATACAAAATGGCAAGCTTACCTTTCACCGTTTGGTAGTGATGAAGTATTTATAGGCAAGAGTGATGTATTTTTGGGAGGCAAAGATGTCCTCCGAGATTATAGCGGCGGTTACTTGGTCCGCGGGCACGTGTCTATAACGGTCCCCGATTTGTAGGGATGTAGTTGTGAGCATTGATTGACCAAATAAGCCGGCAAGTGTCAGTCGTCACTGGCTGATTTAGGTCGAGGTCGCCACTCGTGGAATGGTCGACTGACCGTCTGGCAGAGCATGGTTCGCACCCGAATAGTAGCATGGATCCCGAGGTCGGACTAAGTTAGGTCGGGACCTCGTAGGTCGGACCACGGGCTTAGTCGACTGACGATGGTGAGACGGGCCTTGGGCCTTGATCCGATTGGATTAGTTTCATTAAGAATGTGGGTGCCAACGCCATCCGTGATTGGGCTTTACTTGCTTGGCCCAACTCAACACTTTCGGTATGTTCACTGGCCCCCAACTTTCGAGCCGACTTCGTCGACTTGGAAGTTAAGAAGATTGCTTTGCCAAAAATTGCTTTACTCGAAGCTCGATACTAGTCTTTGAAGTAGGTCGACCATGATGACGTGGCAACATCTTGATCGTTGGTGACGGACGGTTGGAGATGAAGGAGCGCCGGCTTTAGTAATGATTGCAATCGACTCTTGGAACTCCTTCTCGGAAACCGCTTCAGCCTTTTAATTTTGGAAAATTAATTTTGATTTTCTTTTCCCCTTCCAAATTTAGGAAAATATAAATAGAGAAATCCCTCTTTGTTTAGAACTTTTACCGCTTCTAGAACTTCTCCTTCTCCGGCGATAATCAAGGAATCCCAAAGAAGATTTAAATTCACTTTCTACTCCAAAGAACGAAACCACGCTCTCGCAATTAATTAAGGTATTTCTTTCATACCTTCGCCTGTAGAGTTTTAATTTATGTATCGTTCTCCTTTTCCGCCACGGCTAGGACCTTTAGTCGCGAACCAGTGAGCGTGGTACGGTTATTGCACCGTTAACCGTAGTGGCATGTAAGAATGTGAACGGTGAGTGGAGAGTGATGTCCCCGGATGAGTGCGCTTCCATCTTGACCGGTTGGGGATTGAATTACACCGAGATAGGGCCGCCGATTGTAGGAGAAATTGAAAATGTGGTGATTGACGACTCAAATGTTGTCACTTTTCACTCGTTCCATGAATTACTTGACCATATCACCCTCGTTTTACGTTAGGGACGTCCATAGGCCCTCCTTCCTTAGAAATAGGATAGGTTTCCTGTGGAGCCCAGTCGTCCTTAGGTAGGTCGATCGAACATGATCATAGGATCGACTCCCCGCTTCCTCTTTTGCTTGTACGTATATGACGACTCAAGAAGGAAATGCCGCCTCAACGTCTTCTCGGTCCTCGAATTGTCAACGCATTTGGGCCCAATGTGGTGTCGTGCAAGAATGAGAGGGGCTATGTTCCCCTGTGGCCATCGCGTGGCACCGAATTTGCCCTCTAGGTACAAAAGTATGATCAAGGATTTCGCGAAGTCGACCCGCTGGATTACCAAGTAACCATATATACCTGTAAGGAGTTCATGAAAAAGTACAGTCGACCTTCACTAAGGATGCTACCAAAGTTGCTTTCTTTATGGTCGGGCTTGTTGCCGGGCCTCAGTTGCCTCTCGACCCTTTCATCAATGAATTTCTGGAATGTGCAAATGCCCTTCCCTTCAACTCGGAGCTAATACTTGTAGTGGTCCTTGTGTGTTTTGCCATGGTGTGTAGATTTTTAGGATATGAGCCCCGTATGAGAGTGTTCAAAGAGTTTTTCAAAGATAAAGTATAGTGGAGAGGACTCGAGCATCGCATCCCCTCTAAACCCAAATCTCCCAAACTCTTCACCAACCTCCCAAGTAAGCATAGTGGCCGGAACTCGTATGTCAGAGTGGTAGAGAGTAGATTAGGATGGGAATTCCCTCGCCCAATGATGAAACAAACCATAGATGAGGGGAGCTATTGGGAGCCGACCTGGCATCTTAACTTGTATAGGGCTTTGTGTCGCTTAGTCAAGAGAAGACCCATTAGCTGGGAGAGCTTGATCACCACCAAATATAACTTTGTCCAGGCTGGGATGATGCCTGGAGATGGGGTGGTAGAGCCCTCGTCCCCGTGTTGAGAGGACAAATATATCCCGACCGGGTTACTCATTCTCTCGGGAGGTTTGGGAATTCGTGCCGCCGCCGCAAGAAGACAAAGAAATTACCGCAAGGATAACTGGGAGCATGCCGGTGGTAAGATCTTGCTCGCAATCCTTTACCCGTCTATTGTTATCTTGTATTTGTATGCAACTCTTAGGTCGTCCGTTGCTTGCTCGTATGTAGAACTTAGTTAGCTCGTACATAGAACTATTACGCATTGCATCTTTATTAAATTACTTGCTCGTATGTAGAACTTAGTTAGCTCGTACATAGAACTGCCTTGAGTTGTATCAATTATCTCGTCAATAGTTTACTCGTAAAACTGTTTTGAACTGCCGAGCTAACACTTGATTTCTTCTATGTCGTGTAGTTTTAACTCCCGAGCAAGAAGCAAATATGGTGCGTATTGTTGGGGTTTCTGATAAGAAAAAAGCGAGGAAGGACCACGGGAAGGCCAACGCTCGTGCTCATAAAGCAGAGAGAGGCCGCTGAGGACCAAACTTGCCGAAGGAGAACATGGGCCGGGTGCCAATGGAAGGGGTAGAAGAGGAAGACCCTTCTGCAAAGTGGTACCTACCCGCGAGTGCTACTGATGGAGGTGAAGCATCTTCCAAGTCGGCTAGATTAAGTCCGAGCTCCGACCCAATTCAAGATGTTAACATGGAGACTTCTGGAGCCGAGGTAGCAGGATCTAGCCCTGTGAAGGTGGTAGAGATTGATGATGATGATGCTGCCGAGGAGGTCGATGACCAAGCTCTGAATACCAGGAAAAGGCTGAGGTCTGGAAAGGGCAAGGCCGTTCCTTCTAATCAAACACCTCCACCTCCTCCTTCTTCCTCTCATCTTGATCAAGAATCTGGGTAGAGATGATGCGCAGGCCGAGCGACGTCCCTTCTCTCGAGGGAGTTAACCGCCCGAGCCGCTCTTATCCCACTATGAACTCGGGGTCAAGTTATTGTGAGGAGATCGCTGGATGCGAGCCTCGTTAGCTCAATTTGCCGAGAAGGGGACGGCGCCCGAGGAGTTCTCGGCCGAGCCGGACTTGCTCATTGCGAGGTAAACCTTTACTTTCATTTTCATTTTAGTCGTTTATTCTTTTACTCGACCAACCGAAGTCTCGAGCTAACACTTTTCGCTCTCTTTGGAATGCAGACCGACCATGATCGAAAGCAGCCAAAAGCTCTTGGAGGGCCTCGATTGAAAGGGAGAGACAAGCCCTTCAGACTATTCCAAAAAGGCTAAAGAGCTTCATGGATCTCAAGGAGCTGTACAATGACTTGGACAACTCTTTTCAAGCCAATGAGGCGGTGAAGACCAAAGCTCTAGCCGACCTCAAGCATCTCGAGTCCAAGCTTAAAGAGGTTGAGGCCGAGAAAGAGGCCGAGAAGAAGGAGCTAGTAAAGACCCAAACGGAGCCGGCTACAGCTTCCCAACTTCAAGGACAAGGATGATCTCATGGTTAAACCGCAAGAAGATCGTCTGGCCAACGAGGGAAATGGCAAGAAGACCTCAAGGCCGCCATCGAGAAAACCGCCAAAGATGCCTCTCGGGCAAAGCAGCTGAGAAGTTCAAGGCAGGGATGAATACTACGATGCCATAGTGTCTAAGGCCCAAGATTTTCTTGAGGTCGGCAAAAGACATATGGCCCGTCGCGCGCTTGTCGATCCAACGGCCACTGCTACCATCGAGCAATTAGCTCGTTGGTTTACCGAGTCCCAATATGACATGACGGCTCGTAGTGGTCACTCGCTTGTTCCTTATCTTGAAAATGATCTTGCTTTCATTGCTCAAGAGGATGAGGAGGATCACCGCGAGAAGCTGGGAAGCTCCCCGTTCTCGACAGAATTTTGATGTGGTTTTGCGTAACTCGACGATACCGAAGCCACGGAAACAGCTTGATGAGCAAATTTATTCGTAGCCTGCAAACCTCGAGCCCTCAACAACAAGATCCTATGATTGAAGATCAAGTTACCACCGACGATCGACCAATGCCGACCCGACCTCTTAATTTATTTCAAGCAAAGATTGTAATGAACAAGTTCCAAACAATTTTTGCCTTTTTTGATCTAACATTATTCGAATGCCTCGCCCAGCTTTTTGGGAGGCAAAATATTTTTGTAAATTAATTTTGTTTAAGTCTTAGCCCGTTTGGGAGACTTATTTCTATCGTAGCCGACTTTTTGTTTCCGTAATGTTGTATGCTTTTCATTCCATATTGTATGTCGAACTAGATGTAGATAATATAAATGAGTCAATTTAAGTTTAAAGGTGACTTGATCTGTATTGACTTAGTCGACCTCAAACTTGGTTGACATTCTTGTAAACAAGATTGACTATGAGTAAAACCTGCTTACGTTGTTGAAGCTGACCTAAGGGTCGAGCTAATTGAAACAGACTGACTAAGAGTCGAGTTTGTTAGAACGAAGTCGACTAAGAGTCGGACTTGTTAAATGAACAAAGCTGATTAAGAATCGAGCTTATTAGATCAAACTGACTAAGAGTCGAGTTTGTTAGAACGAAGTCGACTAAGAGTCGGACTTGTTAAATGAACAAAGCTGATTAAGAATCGAGCTTATTAGATCAAACTGACTAAGAGTCGAGTTTGTTAGAACGAAGTCGACTAAGAGTCGGACTTGTTAAATGAACAAAGCTGATTAAGAATCGAGCTTATTAGAGCGAGGCTGACTAAGAGTCGAGCTCGTTGGGATTGGTGTAACACTATGTTTGATCGAATAAACCGCATTTTTATTGAATTGGGAAACATGCTTACATCATCTTGAAACCGGAACTAACACAAACTTGAACTTGAAAACCGAAAGCTAGAAGTAATATTTGATCAAAGTGTGAGTAAAGCATGCCAAGGATGTTTCAACTCGTCACCTCCGGGGTGGGCTATCATGTAAGTTCCTTCCTTTACGACTCGAGTGACTACATAGGACCTTCCTGCTAGGAGATAGCTTGTTCTCGCCGGGTCCTTCTACCCGTCGCTTCAATCTTTCTCAACACGTAATCTCCAACCCGGAACGACCTTGCCTTGACCTTCTTGTCGTGGTAACTCTTAGTTCGCTGTTTGTAGTTGACCATTCGGAGGTAGGCTGTTTCTCGCTTCTCGTCGATTAGATCCAGGTCGATCAATCTGTTGGTATCATTTTGCTCTTGATTGAAGAAAGTCACTCTGGCAGTAGGGAATCTGAGCTCAGCAGGTGCCATGGCCTCTGACCCATATGTGAGAGCGAAAGGGGTTTCCCCCGTAGGCCCCCGAGTGGTTGTACGAACTGCCCAAAGAGCAAGGGGGAGTTCGTCCAACCAATTGTTACGTCGACCTACGAGTCCTCGTCTTGAGCGAAGATAGAACAAGCTTATTTGCCGCCTCGCCTTGCCCATTTCCTTGAGGATATGCGACGTAAGATTGCCAATGCTTGATTCCTACCCGATTCATTTCTGCTTCGAAGGCTCTGGAGAACTGTAGTCCGTTGTCAGATACTATGGCTCTTGGAAAACCAAATCGGCACCAAATGAAATCATGAATGAAGTTTATTGCATTCTCCTCCGTGATGCGAGCTAATGGTTTAGCCTCAACCCATTTAGTGAAGTAATCTATAGCAACGATCACATACTTGCAATTTCCTGGGCGGGAGGGAAGGGTCCAATCAAGTCGACACCCCACATGTCGAATGGCCAGCCGCAATTACCGGAGTCCGCTCGGTTGTAGGCATGTGAGGTAAGTTGGCAAACCTTTGGCATTGATCACATTGCTGAACAAAGTCATGAGTGTCGCCTCATATGTGGCCGTAGTATCCCAAAGTGATTAACTTGTCTCGCAAGAGTCCTGGCCCCCGGTGTCCACCATGCATCCCACTGTGTACTTCATGTATCAATAGGGCGACCTCTTGAGGGTGGATGCACTTTAGTAATGGCCGAGTATAGGATCTTCCGAATGTCGCCTCCTCGAATGACATACCTCGGAGATTTCTTTTCGATAGCTCGAGCCTTCTTCTCGTCCTCTGGCAGCTCGCCACTTTGTAAGTATGCTTTCATTTCCTCGATCCAACACTTCTCCTGAGTCCAATTTCTTGAGGGATCATCTATGCACTGAATTTTTACCCTCTCATAAGTTGGATTTTCGAGGAAGGAGATAGGCTCGCCATGTGGCTCATCCGAAGTAGCAAGTTTCGAAAGGAGATCGGCCAGCTCGTTATCCTCTCTCTTCCAACTTTTCAATCTCCTGCATTCTAAGTCCTTTATTAGTTCTTTCACCAGGTCGCAAAGATTTGATCAATGTGGCACCGAGCACCTCATACTCGCCTTCCGACCTGGCCGACTATCAACCGCGAATCACGTAAGCCATGATCTTAGTCGCTCCAAAACACTTGGCGCATACTCGATAGCCGCAATCAAGGCTTCATATTCACTTGGTTGTTGGAAGCGCCAAATTTGAACCTTAGCGACTCCTCGTAAACAGCCCTGCACTGCTCAACCAAGACAATTCCAGCCTCCACCGACATTTTGGTTGCCGACCCGTCCGAATAGACCTTCCAACAATCGACGGGTAGAGTGATGGCGACTTGTGACTCGCTCTTTTCCTTTGCCCTTTTCTTTCGGAGCTCGCCGCTCGTCATCTTCCTCGCGAACGTAAGCTCGACCAAGAAGTCGCCTAGAGCTTGAGCCTTCAACGCCTTTCGAGGTCGATATTCAATGTCAAATCTGAGGGCAATTGACCACCGAGTAGTCGACTCGAACTCTCCGCTTGTGCAAGATTTTTCTTAAAGGAGCATTGGTAAGAACCACGATTGGATGAGCCGTAAAATAAGCCCGTAACTTTCAAGCCACGACTAGAGCATAAGCGACTTTCTCGCCGTTGTAATACCGCTTTCCACATCCGATAAAGCTACTGATATAGTACATGTGCTTCAAGCCCTTCATCCTCTCTAATCAATACCGCAGAACCGACTTGTCTCCTACGTATAGATACACAAATAAAGTCTCACCCGCCATCTGCCACTGAGCAGAGGTGGAGTAGCAAGATAATCCTTCAATTGTTGGAACGACGAATGACATTCGGTCGTCCATTCAAAGCTTTTCGTCCCCTCAATGCTTTGAAGAAGGGGAGAGACCTTTCGCCGACTTTGATATGAAGCGACCAAGAGTCGCTACTCCTTCCATTAAGTCGCCGCATCTCCTCGATAGTGGTGGGAGCCTTCATGTCGACTAAAGCCTTTATCTTCTCTCGGATTAGCTTCTATGCCCCTCTCGAGATACCACGAATCCCAAGAACTTGCCACCGCCACTCCAAACACACATTTACCGGGTTGAGCTTCATGTCGTTTGCTCGTAAATTGGCGAATGTCTCTTTAAGTCGACCACGTGACTCCCTACCTTAGTTTTAATGACCATGTCGTCAACGTAGGCCTCCATATTTCGACCAATCTGTGAGGCAAAGACCTTGTTCACCATCCTCCGATATGTAGCTCCCGCATTCTTCAATCCAAAAGGCATCATATTATAGCAAAGAGATGCCTCCAAATGCCGAAATGCCGTTTTCACTATGTCATCCTCGTGCATCTTTATCTCGGTGGTATCCCGAGTAAGCATCCAGAAACCGAGAGTGGAGTGCCCAAAGCAATAGAATCCACAAGCTTGTCGATTCTAGGAAGAGGATAGCTATCCTTTCGGGGCAAGCAAGGTTCAAAGTGGTGAAGTCGACACACATCCGCCATTTGCCGCTTTGATTTCTTCACCATGACCACGTTGGCCAACCACGTTGTATGAACGGCCTCTTTGATTATACCGCACTCAAAAGTTTTTGTACCTCGCTTTTATAGCTTCTTCCTTGTCGCGAGCAAAGCTTCTCAATTTCTCGGGGGCCTAGTGCTTAATGGTCGGGTCGACTTCGAGTCGACGAACAGCCGACCTCCTCCTTGATTCCCCTCATGTCTTCTACTCTCCATGCAAAGACATCATTACTTTCCTTGAGTAGCTCTATGATTTTGCTCGCTCCTCAACCGATAACCGCTTTCCAATTTGAATTTTTTGATCTGGGGTAAGAAGAGTTGGTGACACGACTCTAGCTCATCCACAGCCTTCTAACTCAGTCCATCTCTCGAATTGCAGAGTTTCCACTATGATTTCCCCGACCTTTTGTCTTTCCTCGCCTCCCAAATGCGGAGCTTCCTCGCTATCATATCATCGAGCTTATCTCGCAACCTCGTTGGTAGGGCCCCCGAGTTATTGTCTATCTCGGAGGCATGTGTCACCTATGACGACTTGATCGACCATAACTACATCCGGATCGACCTCGGTGGTGTCGAGTGACGTGTCGACTCAAGCATGACCTCGTCATTTGAGCGATAGGTCGACTCTACCACGTCGGTGATTGCTGACCGGGTAGTTTTGGTGATCGATCGAGACAGCCTTCAAGTAACCATCGCCAGCCTCAATCTCCAGCCTCCCTTTTCTTTCTTTCTCTCGTAACATGATCCATATGCACGAGCCGTGCTCAGTACGCAACCCACTCCAAACAGTGTGGGGAACTTTACTCGCCGGTGAGGAATTGATGCTACCATTCCAAGAGCGACCGTCCAGAATTCCAAGTACGGCGGCATAGTCACTATTTACATCAATTACGATAAATTGTACCTTCGAGACAATCCCGAGGGGGTGCCGGCCTAGGTCGACGTCGAGCACTATCTCGGCCTTTAGCATCAACTCGGTGGTTGGTGAAGCCTTCCAACCTCGCCATCATATCTCTCCACTGCTCATCATTAAGACCCATCTCCTTGAAAGTTTTATAAAACAAAATATCCTTGCAGCCCCCGTGCCGACTAAGAGTCCGCTCGTCGTACATCCATCAATGAGACCCGGGATGACGAGAACTTGCTCCCTAGCCGCCATATTGGTTGCCAATTCATGGGGGGTAGAAGCCGATTGCTTCATCTCTTACTTCTCTCCTCTGGAGGCACATGTGGGGCCTTATTGAGCCGGGAATATCTTGTGCTTGACGGCCGTGTTGCTTGCTTGTTCGCAGAATGACCCTGTGTTCCGCCCTAGCCGCCTAGGTCCTTGTTGCCCACCCGCCGGCCGCTCACCTCCCCAGCCTTGAGGTCTCTTCACATAAGCTTCGAGTCTCCCCGGTCGACCATTCTCTCGGATGATACGCTTTAATCCCAAGCAATCCTCTCGTGAGATGACCGGTGTCTTTGTGGTAGTCGCAGCATTGCCGTTGTCCCGCCTAAACTTGTTGCTCGGATTCATTGGGATCGGAGGAGCCACTCGACAAAGCATTTAAAATCTCGCCCGACTCACCGTGAGGAGCGAAAGCTTCGGCACCTTCTCTCGTCGCCCTAGTTCTCGTTTCTTTCCATTTTTATTGTTCCCCCATTCTTGTTGGAGTCCTTTTTATCGTCGCCGACCTCCACCTGGGGCTTTTACCATTCTTCTTCTCCTTCCTTTCCTCGCCTAGAGCGACATTATACACCTTTTCGAACAACTCCCGTCGAGTTGTCACCGTCCTGACCGTAAGCTCATAATCCATGTCGCCGAAGAAATACCGTTTCGGGAAGCAGCTGATTGACCTTCCCTATCGTGATGTCTTCCTCTATCTTGTCCACCATTTCTTTGAACTTGGTGAAGTAGCTCATCGAGCTTTCATTCTTCGCCCGCACCAAGTTATTCAAGTCTCGTGATGGCCGTCTTCCGAGCTCCCGCAGCCGAGAAGCGATCTAAGAACTTTGTCCCGAAGCTCGCCCAAGTGGTGATGCTATCGCCAGCCAAACCATTGAACCAAGTTAAAGCCGCCCAAAGAAGGGTGCTTAGGAGAGCTTTACACATGTTGTCATCTTCATTGGCGACAAAGCACATAGTGGCCTCCAAATGTCAGATGTGACTTTTCGCATTAGTGGATCCCCGAATATTTCTCCGTAAGAGGCAACTCGAAAGTTGGAGGAGGTCGACTATCTCTCGATCTCTTTGGAGAAGGGTCGAAGGGTAAAATCAACTCGTTCAACCTTTCCAATCTCCTTTTTCTTCTCCTCCTCCCATTGTTGGAACGTCTTCTTCATCAATAACCATTCCTCGCATCGGGTCTTCCATCTCCCTGGAGGGGGAACAAAGCATTCGATCTCCGGCCTCACTCCCGGGAGGAGTGACCCGCTCTACTCCTCCCGTCTCTATGGGAATTGTCCCTCTCTCGATCCGACCGGGGATCTATGCCGTTACTTCTTTGAGGCGACTGCGCCTCTCAAGAACAGATGGCGACTGCGCCCGTCATATCCAAGTGGCGACTGCGCCTCTCCTCTCTTATAGGCGACTGCGCCCATTCCTCGTCTCTTTGAGATCCCGATCTTTGCGTTTCGGCCGGAGAAACATGCCTGTTTCGTTGGCCGTTAGCCGAGTCCTCAAATCGGATTGAGCCTCCCGCTCTCTCGTTTCTATTGAGGCCGGCCCTTAGGTCGTTACTCGGCACATGCACGATAGTAGGGGCTCTCTCGAACTATCCCTGTTGTCTCCATTTGTCCCACACCTTCATTTGGCCTCATACTCCTAGCCTGTTGTCCATTAGAGACCCGAGTACGATCCATTCTTTCGTAGCGTACATCGGCCTCGGCTTCCGCCTCTTCCATAGCTATTAAGTCACCCAAAATCCGGGCCCTTTCTAACATCATCTCCTTCTTGCTCATAGGTCGGTGGAGGGACTCCGCCTGTTTCCAACGTTCACCCGAGCAACTGGACGTTTAGGAGTGGAGCTCCTTGCACATCCATGTGCCTTTTGCCTCTCCTTGTGTCGCAAACCCCGCCATCAACGACACCGGTAGAGCGCGTGGCTCTACCATGAGGACGGCTTTGGTGGGGAGGAGGCAAATTCAAGTTTTCAGCATTTGCATTTGCATTAGTGTTGTTGTTGTTCACTTCTTCATGCCCAAGTGAAGCCTCGGATACGTGTCCGTACGAAGTCACCATTGTCAGAGGTTGTTGAAAATTTTAAGGTCAAGTCAAGCACGATTCCCGCAATGGAACCAAACCGATGCCGCAGAATTGTGCTTATCAATCTTCCTCCACGTGGCAGACCGATTACTTGGCTCCTTGACAAAAGCAGAACCCACGACTAGCCGGATGTGTCTCCGGCGAAGACGCTCGGCGCGAGAGTAAGATCACGCTTGTATATAGCTCAAAATGTATTGAATAATGAACTCGTAATACAAAATGGCGCTTACCTTTCACCGTTTGGTAGTGATGAAGTATTTATAGGCAAGAGTGATGTATTTTTGGGGAGGCAAAGATGTCCTCCGAGATTATAGCGGCGGTTACTTGGTCGCGGGCACGTGTCTATAACGGTCCCCGATTTGTAGGGATGTAGTTGTGAGCATTGATTGACCAAATAGCCAAGGCAAGTGCCGTGTCGTCACTGGCCGATTTAGGGTCGAGGTCGCCACTCGTGGAATGGTCGACCTGACTGTCGGGCAGAGCATGGTTCGTACCCGAATAGTAGCATGGATCCTGAGGTCGGACTAAGTTAGGTCGGGACTGTAGGTCGGACTCACGGGCTTAGTCGATCGATGTGTGAGATGGGCCTTGGGCCTTGATCTGATTGGATTAGTTTCATTAAGAATGTGGGTGCCAACGCCATCTGTGATTGGGCTTTACTTGCTTGGCCCAACTCAACACTTTCGGTATGTTCATATACTATGATACTACTAGTAGTACTCCATTTACAAGTGCTTTAGTACAACCATCCATGCATTGCATATTGTACTGTACAGTGTATTTGATGACGTCACGACCCGGGATGGCAAAGATTGCAGTGGATGCGCCATACCTCGGGCAAGATCTGCAAAACAGCATCGTTAGGGGTGCAGGGTTACTTTTGAGGAGGTTATAGTATATATATGTGGCACTTTATGGGGGTCCACCGTATATATTTGATATATTTGACCGGATATATTTTACTGTGTATATTTGGATGTATAAATATATAACAAAAGTAGGGTTCATCAGTATTAATGCACGCGAATTATATTTTCCTATGCCAGGTCATCACATCAATTCCCTAGAATGAGAAGGAGCGCATTGTTTTAATTCCAGGAGACCAAAAACCAGAAAGTCCTCCATGGGAAAGCATATCCAACCAAAGCCAGCAGCTGGAATTTTGGATTCAAGAAAACTAGCTTCCTGTTTCTTTCAACATCTCCCAAGTAGGGCCGGCTAATGGCATGTGCAAGAAGAGCCACTGCACAGGCCCCAAATTTTGAGGGGCCAATTTAAAAAAAAAAAAAAAAAAAAAAAAAACTAGCTTTCTTCTTTTGAGTTCAATCTGTCCTAATTTTAGCCAGCAGCTTCATGCAGTATCAGACAAAACGGTGAAACTAACTCGTAACAGTTACACTCCACCCCCCTCAATATTCTTTTCATATATAAGGAGACTCCCTTCACCTGTCAGCGATGGAGACAACCCAGAGCTTCTTGTTCATTTGTAACCAGGAGAGAGAGAGAGAGAGAGAGAGAGAGAGAGAGAGAGAGAGAGAGAGAGTATATATAAATAGGCATGGGTTTCCAAGTTCCTAAGGTTTCATTCAGGAAACGTAGTGGAATTTGGAACACATTGCAGAAGAGTCTGAAGGAGAAGCAAGCAAGGCTGTTCATTATTCGGCATTGTGTTTATATGCTGGTATGCAGGCGGGAACATGAAGACTCGATTTGGGGGTAGAGATGGTCAAACTGAGTTTTGTAATTGTCAGGGGAATGCTCTAGCAAATGGTTCCCTCTCCCAACCCCCGCTTGGCGCATCGGGATTTGCCATTTTATTGATGCAGTATCTCTGCTATTAGAATGCATTCATACTAGCTAGCCTATGCTCTTTGGCAACTTAATTAAATGTTCTTGTTTGTACATTTCTTCGTGTTTCTTATCATCTAATGACTATCCGTTCTTTCAATTGAATCAATCATTTCATAATTCTTGCATTCTCCTGCGCGCCTATAAGAAAGCAAGAAAACTAACTCGGGCATTCCTTCTTACGGGCTACTAACTAAGTTGACAGTCCTACAACTAAATCTAGAAGTTCCCATGGATTGCTAAGGCCCAAACTAGAAAGTATGAAATTTGAGATTTTGATCAATGCCCAGAAAAGCTATAGTAAGAGTTTCAACTGAATTCAACTGCTGTTTCTCATCACTTGGGATGAGCGGCAAGTGTCCTTACCCCTATCACGCATACCGATAAAGAGAACAATTCCACTTGTCAAGTTAGGGGTAAAGTTGACCAAATTGACAGTCCTACAGCTGAACCTAGAAGTAACCATGGATTGATAAGGCTAACAAAGTATGAATTTCAAGAGTTTGATGAATGCCAGAAAAACTTTAGTAAGATTTCAACTAAGTTCAACCTTTATGCATGGGTTCTTATCCTTATCACGATTCACGCGTACTCGTACCCTCAAATTAGTGCAGTATATTTTGGGTCGGGGAGGTTCAATTGTGTTTTCCTTGCAGAATTAAGATTATCATATCTTCTTTCTAGCAAATGAGCACAGCTCAACCCCAGTGATCACACAATAAGACTTACAGAAGGAAATCTAAATCTAAATCGCACCACTTGTCTAACCGTAAAAGTCGCAAATGTTCTAGTCTGAGAAAAGAACAGAGATAATTAGTTCCGTAACAAACACATTAGTAACTTAAATAATCAACAGCATAAATACTTGTCTGCCATTCCAAATCATGTGGAACAGCAGCTCGTTCCACAATGATCAATTGGTTTGCAGGGTTGAGGAGCCTAAAGGTCACAAAAACACAGAATTTTCTCCCAAACGATCTCTACAAATGCACAAATTAATAATACATAATATGACATGAATACTCTTGATGATCACATTATACTATTGAAGGTGCAAATTATGACATTATAGTTGATAAAAGTTGAATTTTCACAAGAACTTTGACCATCATTTTTTGACAAACAATTCTTTCAAGAAATTGACACAGATCCAGATTCCTTCATTGGTTTTGACAAAAATCGTCTCTTACCATGAATATTAAAGGGAAACCCAATCCAAGAAACCATTTCATTTCATACATAAAAATTCATGCAAAAATAATCAAGAAACACATAATTTTATTCAATCACAACAATTTACAAAAATATAGGCCAAAACCCCAAAGTACAATTAAAAGAGGACCAAAAAAAAACTGGAAATTTGAAACATACCCAAAAAGAGAGGTAAAAAAAAAGAAGGTAGTTTCTGGTATGGGGAGAATTTGATTAGGAAGGAGGGAGCTTATCAGAATCAGAGTGGCGGTGATGGGTCGATTCATCGTGGGAGATAGGTTTGGTAAGCATAAGGGGACGATCTTTGGCCTCTTCTTCATCGTCATCGTCGTCGGCGTCATGGGAGGTGCTGAGATTAATACAAGAGCAGCGTTCCAATGAGGCGAAGAACGCGGAAGCTACGCTGGTCCCTACCCAATTAGCCATGCGATCAAGCTTGTCGCATGTCATGAACCCGCAGTTATTGTCCATCGCCGTTCGGTTCATTTCCGATGATCGGAGTCGGAGAGAGATTTTGAGGGAAAAGTGAGAAAGGGGGAAAGAGAATGATGGGTTGGCGTGAGGAGAGGAGACAATGAAGAGAATCTGTTGTAACGGACGGGCGGCTGTTTGACTGATACAACGACGTCGTGCCTTTCTAATCTAACTTTTCTTCTAAAAATTGGTGAAAGATGTTTGATACTATTTCCTAAAATGGTCCTCAAACTAGAGTTTTTTGGTCCTAAAACATCCCTCGTTTAACTGGTGTTAGTTTTTCCGTTAAGGTGAAAGAAAATGACAACAATGCCTTTTTAATTTTTGCTTTTGTGGACTTTTTAAAGATAGCAACAACGCCTAAATATCAATGATGGGTTGTCGGCAAAATCAAAGCGAATTAACTGAGAGATTCCATATCCTCAGTATTACTCTTCTCTCCCGTAATAATAAAAAATGTGACACTTTCCTTTTTTTTTTCCTTTTTTTTTTGTGTGCAAGGATAATGTTGCGCTTCTAAAAAAAAGACTTTTACATGTTTTAACATTGTATTGTGTGAACAACTAAAGTACATTTTCTTAAACATTGACCGACAAGTTAAATGCAACATTTATTTATTTTTATTGTGATTTTTCTACATCTTCATAAAGGAAAATAGAGAAAATAATTTTATGGTGAATCTCTTATCACATTTCATCTTGGTACTCTCCCCGATCCAAAATAATCGGCTCATTTTTTATTAAAATTTAATTCAAAATAATTTGTCGCTTTTTGACCAAAATTTTGATCCAAAATAATTGTTGCTTTTG
>JAFEMH010006799.1:0-112351 GCA_022495995.1 Adenophora triphylla var. japonica | reverse complement strand
CATAACAATCTCATAGAGTCATAGTCGATCATTCAAAAAAAAAAACTTGCACACATTTTTATTCCTTTTGGCATTGTTTTACTTTAAGAAAGAAATAAAGCAAACTTAAATTGTGAGGCTTGACTTTGATTGACTGCAACTCATTCTAATACTCTCAGGTTTCGACATGATCTTCTAATTTTTTAATATTAATATAAAAATAGTTTGAGTAATAATTTTAATTTGATTTAATTATTTGAATAAATATCTAAAAACTGTTATTGAACAGAATAAAAATGATGGGACAGACCCAAGGTACAAAGCCCAACCTTTCGACCATTACAAAGGTACGTCCAGTGAATTGGTCAATCCAGTTGCTACAACTCCAACGGCCCAACAATAAAGATCAGTCGACCAAGCTCATTGTCTGACCAACTAGCTTCGTCCGACATGCGATCACCTACTTGTACAATCTATGCCAAGCCAAGGTGTAAGTGCTCCAATTTGAGTTTGTTAGTATTTTCGTTAGAAAATTAACGAAAGTTTTAACATTTCTAACATTTCTAACAATTCCTAACATTTCTAACCAAGTAAGGGTAGATTAGGGATTGCCATTTAAAGATAAACCAAAGAAAGAATCTCAAAAAGCAAAAGAAATAGAAAAAATCCAAATTAGCAAGCTGAAAAACATAATCAGTTTGAATTTTTTTGAAAATATTCTTTGTGTCCAAAGCCTGCAGCTGCAATTAATGAACAGTGCACGCTGCAGATCATGTCCGCGCGGATGGTTATGTAATTTCAGAGGGCTATAAATTGAGCCCTCCAGTCACAGAAATAAAGGAGAAAAAAACATTTTCCACAACTGCACCTTGGCGAAAATAGAGAGAAAACAGTGAGAATTCTCTAGAATTGTCACCTTTTTCTCAACTATTCACCCAAAATCACACTCACTCAAACACTCTTACATTCAAGCCTCAAACACTCTTACATTCAAGCCTAAAACTCAAAACACAAAGAATATTGGTAAACCCTCCTTCTCCTTACCCTAAACTCCTTCATTCATGCATGCATTTTCAAACTCCAAAATGTAGTTTGTTCATATTTTTGTCTTAGATCCAAGAAGATCACCATGGAAGTTCATCTCCATGGATGATCTTCTACAAGGATCAACATTATTTTCAAAGTGTTCTTACTTACTTGCAAAGAAAACACATTTTCAAAACCCTAAAAATCATTTTCATACATCAAATCTCTTTTTCAAAGGATAAAATTCCTCTTCCCAAGCAAATGAAGTGCTTAGTCCTAATGTACCCCAAGGATGGTTTGATATAGTTGATTCACCACTAAAATGTCAAGTGATCACTAATCAAAACCTAGGTAAATGGGGACAAGCATAGATGCAAAACCCCCCTTTAAAATCATGTTTTCCTTCTTGAGAAGTTGCTGTCTAGTACCAATTTTCTAAGACCCCAGTCCATGGTATCATTTTTTGGACACAGATAAACTTGGAACTTGGTGTTGACTACAAAACACTTTTTGTAGCCAACATCCAGAGATTTCCAGAAATATTTTTACTTTATTTTTTGCATGAGTAAAACTCCATTTTTCAAATTTTATTTTGAAGGTCAGATCACCAGTCTCTGGAAGTCCAGATCTCATACCTGAGATTTCCAGAAGGTTTTGGGTCCTCAAATCTTCTCCAAAATGGAAAATTATTTCACAGAAATCTTATTTTAGGTGTCTGGAACAACTTTCATTCTCTGAGTTTTCTCAGATTATGAAGTTTTGAAGCCCTTAAATCCATTTCAAAGTCAAGTGTCCACTGCCTTTTTCATTCTGGCAGAAATGGTTTTCAACTTCCAAAAATCTTTTGAGTACCAAATCTCAACCCAAAAATCATACCAAAAATCATGGGATCTGTCCAAAGTCTAATAAATAATTCCCAATTTTTACTTTTCTCAGTTTCAATTTATTTTGGCCAAAGTAACATACACACACACACACACAAATGATTTTAAATGTTTGGAAGACTCGTTTTACGAGGCGTTCCGGGTGAACACTAACATTCTTCCCGGCGCGTAACGTGACCTCCGAACTCGAATCTCTCGATTTAGGGCATTTTTCAAAGTTTTGGCCCTTAAAACAAAAATGGCGTGGCGACTCCGGTTTTTTCGATTGGTTTTTCAAAGAAACGAAAAATTCAAAGTCCTTTCGGAAAAATTGGCACATCATCACAGTGGCGACTCCGCTGGGGACATGCAAGCTTTTTCTAAAAAAAAATAATATTTGGTATATTGGTGGAAACCATTAAACTTCCCGTTATCGCCTCCTAACACGAGTCGGGGATAAATTGTGGTTTAACAATCCCACGTACCGGTATTACTGTTTTCAAAAAAAAAAGAAAGAAAAGCTTTTGAGGGTCAAGCTTCCGTCCCGGCATTTAAAATCATTTGTGGTGTGTGTCGATTTTTCACATTTTCGTGTTGTTTTGGCCGCCTCGGAAAAGTCAAAATTTTGACTGTCGGACCCGTTGCCTTGAATTTTGAATTATGTGCTTATGTGTGCATTTAACTTTCAAAAAAAAAAATTCAAAAAAAAAAGAAATTCAAAAAAAAAGAATTTCAAAAAAAAAAAAAGTTTCAAAAAAAAAAGAAAATTTTCAAAAAAAAAATCATGCATCATACTTTTTAAGACACATGAAAAATTTCTATTTTACTCAGAAAAAGAAGATAGACTGCTTGCACACTACGCGCACGTGACCGTACACTGCTGTGAGGACCCCGAACCGAAACCTACACGTGTCCCGAGCTGGAGCGTCCCCAAACTAATCCAAATATCCTAAACTTTAAAAACTTGATTTAACTTTCAAACATAAACACCACCATTCCAAAATACTCTACTCCTTTCCACATTGGAGGAAGAGTTGACCAACCTTGAAAGTAATAAACAATTTTAGTTACAAAAAGGTATTGAATATAAAATAGAATTAAAGTTTATGAATACAAACTCTTTAAAAGAATTATGCTAACATACACTTTCTACACCAACCTATACGTAACCCGACAATTCCCAAAATACTACTTCTAAACTCCTTTCCGCCCTTACTTGGTCGGTCCACCTGTCTCGGAATCTAAAACATTAAAGGGAGAGGGGTGAGAATAAATCTCAGCAAGCTATTATGAATGCAGCAATATGCCAATAAGATGCAACACATAACAAGTTGCATATAACACATTGGAAAAGTGCAGTAAACACCTTACATTACCTTGGTTTACCTTTTCCCGTCCGAGCAACAATAGTCGTACAACATTGGGTATAATAATACTCCAATCTTAGTGAGCCGCTTAAGCAATACTCACATCTTATAAGACCCGTTTTTCAGTGGAACCAAATAAGACAAGAGCAACTCTGTAAGGCTTTTGGCTCAATACAGATGCTATAACCCCAACTCCGTGGCCACAGGAGGGGATTTGCCACAGGTATAACATAATCCGATCACATTAGGTCACACTTCCATAATTGATCGTATTATGTTATACCCCCAATATCAGCTGATTAAACACATTATCAAGCACATAATAGTTACTTGAAATATAACCCACAAAGGGGATAAGCAACATAGCCACATGGTAAAATATACTCATGCTCAACCAACATCATAGTGCAACATTCAAGTAATACACTATGCATAACATAATTAATGAATATATATAATCAAATGAGGTAACAATACAACCGGATAATCCACACTTGGGATAATATAATAACATGCTAAATAATCCACAAAAGGGGATAAGCAATATAACAACATATCATAAACAATTCCTACGTAGTCATTACACAACTTCGGATAACCACAATAAGAGTTCATGATCTACCTTCCAAGTTCGAACTACATTGGTGAAGTACAAATCAAGATTAATAACCAATTTCCGAACAATATTCTGTATTACAAGGTCTCTATAGGGATTCATGCTAAATTTATCAAGTTGTGGTCACAATGCTTAAGTGTCCCAAGTTCTACTTTAATCTAAGTTGAGAAGGGTTGATTCATATCCGAATTTGATTAGGTTCCATTAGTTTATAGAGGTTAGGAGTCATGCCACTAAGTTGTTGGTAAATCGGTAAGAAAAGAAACTAAGGAGGTTCTGGCATTATGGGCGACCGCCCATGCCACTTGGGCGACCGCCCAAGTGGTCCTCAAAAACAACCCAAGTTGCTGCCCTCTTGGGCGACCGCACAAATCCTCTTGGGCGACCGCCCAAGAGGATTTCCAAGGCACCCTAGTTCTGGCCGCATGGGCGGCCGCTCATGCCCGCTTGGGCGACCGCCCAAGGCCTTTTTCCAGCAATTCCCAAATTTCAACCTTTTACACTTAGCTTCTTTTCCTTTTCTTTTTCTCTACTTTACATTCAAGAACACCCAAAGGATTTCTTAGCCTTACCAAGTTCATCCTAACTCATGAAAACCCAAGATAAAGTAAACCTAGATTATTTATCCCTAAATCTTCCACCCATTTCATTTTCTCTAAATCATCTTTCAAGAACATTATCTTCATTCCATTTCCTTTACCAATCACTCAACTCTTATAAGGTTCCCAAAGCATGAAATAAACATCACTATAACAAGAATAACATCTAAGAGTTTATGAACATTCATAAGAAGGGAAATCATAACAACTCACCTTAGGGTTTTAGAATGGAAAGTTGAATCTTCTTAACTTGATTGATTCTCCTTGATGATCCAACCTCAAAGATGTTCTTGAACTTGAAAATGGTGGAGAAATGGCTAGCTTCAAGACTTGGAAATTGGATCTTCAATGGAGGTTCTAAGGCTTTCTCTAGGGGAAGTATGAGAAAGAATGGTGGAGGGAGGAGGAAGTAAGAGGATGGGATGGAGGAGGACACATGGCAAGAGTAGGGAGAGTTAGATATTTTGGCCCCCCATCAATAATCTAGAATTAAAGGCTTTCACCCAATTTAAATTAATCCTTCCCCCTAATTATTTATTCTACCCATTTTAACCTCCTCTCACTATTTATCTATTTTCTATTTTTATTATTCTCCATGGTTCTTATTTAATATCCAATAAATTCTTAAAAGATTCTAAATTTACTTCTCACCCAATTTATCTTAAATTAAGAATTTAAAGACATAATTGAACACATAAAGCTAACATAAATATTAAAAGCATATAATATAATATTTAAAATTAGTGCCTAGGGTTGGGGTCGTTACAACTGCACACTATGTCCCTAACCCGGGGAAATCCTTGTCGCGGCCCGTTTGGTCTTATTACGCCTCTCGGTGCAAGCACAGGACTACCCAAACATCCCATGGAGCCTCGTGTCGACCATGCACTTGTCCGTGACACACTTTGTCCGAGACCCGATTAGTTTTTAGTCTGGTCTGTGTCATGCCATGTCTGTGTATAGACCTTTCCTTTCAAGCCTTTGTCGGCACACCGACTCAATATCTTTCGGGGACCCTAATCAGTCGAAGTCATGCCGGTTTTCCGCCGCAGACTTTGACCAAGATATTGACCGGCGCCTTGACTTCGGCTCGATCGGCACAAATTATACACTCGACTCCCAAAGATGACACTGAGTCATCAAGGATTAATGATTATTCCATGCCTAATTACGGCCTAATTGACGACAAGTCAAGATCAATTGTGGACATTCATCAGTCCAAATCATGCGACCTTTTGTCGAGCCCTCGGACATGATCTTGACTTTGACGTCAGTTTTGTCCGTAATTTACATCGAATGCTCGTTAAGACTCGATTACCCGCCAGACTTTTAGGATCATTTTTCTTTCGGTCGGTGGGACCCGCTTGCCCTATAGGACCCTCGCCCGGGGCTGTCCACCATGGGAGGTCGAAATACAGGTGGAATACGAGGGGCTTATAGACGTAGTGACGGGACCCACTGATCCAGGATCCAGAGTAGTTTGCGAAAAAGAAGAGCAATCTTTTCCAACCGATTAGGTTAATAAAACATGTTTTAAGTAAACAAGAACAAATAACCGCATGTTGCATGAGCCCAAAAGCCCAAACACCTACCCTCCTTCATCCCTAAATCTCTGAACCTTCGTGTCTTTCCCCCCGCAGTTTCTCACAAAGGTTGGTTCCGGACACCGGGTCACCGTTTGGTCAGTTGGGAAGAGTCAAGAGCATCATCAGCTTCGCCGTCTATTCCGACTCCGGGTTTCAGACTGTCTGCATCAGCCGGTAATGATATGAACCATACCACTTCGTCTTCCAAAATCCCTCAGACAGACCAGTATTGGATCCAGTTGGTAGAACAGATGAGACTTCGACATGAGGCTCAAATTGACGACCTTCTGGGGGTTATCGCAAGTCATGGTTTGACTATCAGTCCCAATTCCGATGGCACTTTTACCGCAAAGAGGAAAGAAGGTTCTCCTCCCATTCTTAATCATCATATCAAGATGCCACTACAAGATTCCTATGTCTCCACCGCCGGGACTCCCGCCCGTCGACCTACAGGGCAACTGGCCCCCAAACAGCAATTCAAAGGGCCACCATTCCAACAGCAGTCAGGGACGAAAGAGTTCGGCATACCGTCAGTTGTCCCCTCTCAAAGTAATGCCGATCCCGCAAATATCAGCATGGGTAATGAAGATCGGGAAACAGTGGAAGAAATATAGTCAGCCATCAAAGCCCTGGAGGAACGCCTGCAATGCATACAAGCTCGGATTGAAGAGGCCACACGCCACTTCGGGACATTAGCAATCTCCCAACTGACTGGGGCTCCCCTGAAGGACAAACATGTGCCTGTTCCCCCGGCTCTTAATACCTCTCATTACCCGGCAGAGTCCAACCATTCGCTTCCAGATGAGCCCAACAGCAGATCTCCCCGGACCAGTTCAACTCAAAGTCATTCCAAAGACCGCCAACCCGAGGTCCCAAATCCACCACCACTGTAGAACACATTTGGTGGGATATCTCGTGATCGCCCGACCGCCTTGAAAGGGACTATCAGATTGGATACACGAGGACCGTCCTCCTAAAAATAAGAAGATTTCCTCCCAAAGAAAATTGAAGGAGAGGTTCGAGGCCGGTGATACCGCATGGGTACGCTCGGGAGCCATCTGGGGATTTGATTACTATGTACTCTACTCCAGCCAGTCTTCCCCAAAGCAAACAGGGGTGGAAAAGCCGGAAAACCTCGCCAACGATAGAGTTGAGACATTCGGACACCGGAATACTGTAGATCTGGGTAATTTTACTGCCAATCAGAAATCTATCCCCCCGCGGGATCAGCCAAGATTCAGTTTGTCCAGCTCCCGAGTGCATACCGACAAAGAAAGACCAACACCAGTTTGGCGCTCCCACTCAATCAATATGTTGACTGGGGATGGCAACCGCCACAAACGGCCTCGCATAACCTGTGGGCTTCAAAGAAAGGTTCTACCTCGCAAGAAAAAGGCACGAAGTGACTGGCTTGATGACTCTCTGTCTCCAGATAAGGACCAAATCTATGATCCCCGCCTATATGGTAGCACGATCACCTTCTGCGATGAAGATTTGCCAAGAAATGTCTCCAAACACAATGAAGCCTTGTACATCACTATTCGGCTCAACACCGTATCACTTCCGGGGGTATTGGTGGATAATGGATCAGCCGTTAATGTCCTTCCCCTCAGCATGATGCGGGCCCTACGCATCAATGAAAGGCACATGATCCCATCTACCCGGTCAATCAAGGCATATGATGGCACGTCTCGTCCCATCTTGGGGACGGTGGTTCTGGAACTCTGGTATGAAACCCAAATGGTGCCGGCAAAATTCCATGTAATGGACATCCCATCCGAATTCACAGCTCTGCTGGGGCGCCCTTGGTTACACCACATGAAAGCCATAGCCTCCACTCTTCATCAATGTGTCAAGTTCATTAACCGGCAAGGGGACCTTGAAGTCATTAGGGGCGACAGTTTCCTCATAGGGAATGAAGACGAGACCGTCACCAAGCATGCTCTTAGCCAGACACCGGGGCTACCTCCTCCGAATCGACCAAGGGACTATCGGGGCAAGTCTCATCAGAATCCCCCAGAATCCGGTGATGCCAACTATGTCAACGAACTCAAGTGGGCAGACCCTGAAGCAGTTCGATTCATCAAGATTAATTGCCATTTCCAACATTTGGAGGAAGAGTGGAAAGAAACACTGAACACCGCCATGGTACAAGCACACAAACCTCCAGTCTCCAATCAGAGATTTGTCAGCATTCTTCAGACCCGTTCTCTGGCCTCGCCAAGCGAAGAGATTTTCATGATAAAAGTCGACAAGTACCGACAGACTCAACTCGAATGTATGAACATCGTATGGGACGTCCTCCTCGAAGAACTGCCCGCTAAGCCTTTCCGCTCAAGCATGGGACATGAGATTTTTCCAGCAGCACATCGAGACGCAATGCGTCCTTACATCTGGATTGAGCGGTCAGATTGTGACGAGTTAGAATTCCCTGACCGAGGATGCGGTGATCCGCAAGAAGATCCCTACATTCATATGCTCAGTTTTCAGGCGCCGGACACAATTGATCCTGGTTCAGACAAAGAGATGATAGCAGTGACTGAGGAAGGAAAACAGAAACAAGATAGCCCCCGAGTTATGAGACCACTGACAGCGATACCATTAAAGAATTGGAAAACTCTCTCAGGCCCTTCCGCGACCAAAGAAGAAATGATCACCAAGCTTGGATTGGTCCCCCGTCCCTTTGTGTCAACCTTTGTAAAGTCCTCCGAGTCTCTCATTGTTGAGTTTGAGTCTTCCGAGTCGTCTGATGGCCTCACGCCTGAAGACCACGAAATTGTAGCCAATGCTGTATTCCCTTTTATTCTCAATGAAATGACGAACCTTTCTGAGTATCCCTTGATTGCCACTTTAACTAATGATGAATTAACTAATAATCTAAAAACAGTTAATAACGATTCACTAGATGAAGAAGCAGACACATTAAATGAACAATAAATCAAAGAAATCTTTAAGCAGGTTGTTCGGAAAAAGGAAAATCGAGCCCAAGCTGCCGAAGAGATTTTGACAAGTGTGAATTTGGGAACTGCGGAAGAGCCTAAAGAGACGCAGATTGGTAGTTTCTTCGAAGGGACTGAAAGGGATGCCCTAATTGAGCTGCTAAAAGAATTCGTGGATGTGTTCGCATGGTCCTATAAAGATATGCCAGGCCTCGATCCTTCCATAGTTGAGCACCGAATACCGCTCGACCCAGAAGTCAAGCCAGTAAATCAAAAGCTAAGAAGAATTAAGCCCGAATGGTCCCTACAAGTGAAAGAGGAGATAGAAAAGATGCTCAGGGCAGGGTTCATCAGGGTCATTGAATATCCTACATGGCTTTCCAACATAGTAACGGTGACCAAGGCCAACGGAAAGATTCGGTGCTGCGTAGACTTCAGAGACTTGAACAAAGCCAGTCCAAAAGATGATTTCCCCCTGCTAAACATCGACATTTTGGTAGATTCCACGGCCAACCATGAAGTTAAATCCTTCGTCGACGGATTTGCCGGTTACAACCAAATCATAATGGCAGAAGAAGATCAAGCCAAGACAGCCTTCATGACCCCTTGGGGCACATACTGCTACACGGTCATGCCATTTGGACTAAAGAATGCTGGGGCTACGTATCAGAGGGCAGCTACAGCTTTGTTCCAAGACATGATCCACAAAGAAATTGAAGTCTATGTGGACGACATGATAATACACTCCAGAGGATCAGATGGCCAACACTTTGTTGATTTGAGAAAATTCTTCAGCCGCCTCCGAGACCACAACATGAGACTGAACCCAGCCAAATGCACCTTCGGTGTAAGACGAGGCAAGGTGCTAGGATATATGGTGACAGAACGGGGAATCGAAGTAGACCCCCAGAAAATCAAGGCCATAGTCGAAATGAAGCCACCCCGACACCGACGTAAGTGAAATCCTTCATGGGAAGATCGCAATACATAAGTCGCTTTGTGAATCAACCGACCTCGATTTGCGAGCCGATCTTCAAGTTGATGAAGAAAATGCCTACACAAAATGGACTCCGTAATGTCGCCTCGCTTTTGAACAGATCAAGGCATACCTCGTGAATCCCCCGATTCTTTGCCCACCACATCAGCAAAAGCCACTATTGCTATATCTAACTGTCACGGATACAGCAATTGGGGATATGCTAGCTCAAGAGAGGAAAGATTCCAAGGTCGAAAACGCCATCTATTTCGTAAGCAGAAAGCTTCAGGGAAGCGAACTCAATTACTCTGCTTGTGAAAAGACTTGCGCAGGTTTGGTTTGGGTAGTGGGAAAGTTGAAACACTACATGCAGTCTCACCCGATACATCTCGTCTCAAGGATAGACCCCATCAAATATCTGTTCGACAAGCCTTCCATCTCTATGAGGTTGGCAAAATGGTTGTTCTTTTTGGCTGAATATGACATCACTTACGTTTCAAGGAAATCCGTAAAAGGGCGTGTAATGGCAGAACATTTGGCCGATTTCCCAAGTGATGAGTCCCGAGGACCTGAACCTCAATTTCCCGATGATGGAATCTTTGCTTAGAAGGAGAAAACCGCTGGCAACTCTTCTTCGACGGGGCGTCAAACAAAAGGGGGAACGAAATAGGAATGCTTCTGGTCGATCCTACCGACGAACACACCCCCATAGCAAGGTTGAACTTCGAGGTCACCAACAACGCCGCCGCCGAATATGAAGCTTGCATAGCCGGGTTGGAAGCCGCCCTTGAAAGAAATATCAAGGAATTGGTGGTGTATGGTGACTCTGCTCTCATCATCAATCAGTCTCTAACAAATGGAAGACCGTAGACCCGGTCCGTTAAATATCACACTTACACGGAAGAGCTAGTAACTCAATTCAAGGAGATCGCCTTTCATTACTTGCCCAAAGATCGCAATGCATTTGCAGATGCTCGGCAACACTAGCCTCCCTTGTTGAAATACCCGAAGGGAAGTCCGTCAAACCATTCGTAGCCTGGGAGAAGAGAAAACCCCGCTTATTGCTTTGAAATCGAAGCGGAGGCCAAACCGGCTGATCCCCGGTACACTCGCATCTATCGCACTCGAAAAATGGCGAAGCTTCCTTCAAAAATGAAGATGGGGAATATAAAGAAGGAATCAAAGCAAAGAGCCTCTCGGCCCTGAAGCGACTCGCCTCCCATTATGTTCTCTTGGGAAATATGCTATACAAGAAGCGTTATCAAGGCCCCCTCCTGCGATGTATCGGCAAACAAGAGGCTACGGAACTCATGAAAGAAATACATGGTGGTACCTGCGGCCCCCACATGAATGCTCGAGCCCTGATGCAAATCATACTGAGAATGGGGTACTTTTGGATCTCCATGGAAACCGACTGCATCCAGTTCGTCAAAAGCTGCGACAAATGCCAGCGATACTCAAATCTTAATCATTTGCCTCCTCATGAGTTATACTGCATGACAACCCCTTGGCCTTTCGTCACTTGGGAAATTGATGTCATAGGCAAAATCACACCACTGTGCAAAGAACGGCCACGAATTCGTCCTGGTGGCAGTGGACTATTTCACCAAATGGGTTGAAGCCAAGTCCTACAAAGTCCTCAACTCAAGGAAAGTAGCCCTCTTCATCAAAGAAAACATCATATGCAGATACGGGTTGCCAGCCGAAATCATCTCCGATAATGGATCCCACTTCGAAGGGGAATGCGACAGGCTGCTGGCGGAATTCAGAATAACCCGTCACAAGTCATCTCCCTACAGGCCCAAAACCAACGGAGCCGTCAAGGCAGCAAACAAGACCTTGGAAAACATCATCCGGAAAATGGCTGTCCGAGGCAGAGATTGGCCCGAGAAGCTACACCTGGCACTCGGGGCTGTAACATCCGTCAGAACGGCAACTGGGGAAACACCATTTGCTCTTACCTACGGGATGGAAGCCGTGCTCCCAATCGAGCTAGAAGTCCCCTCACTCCGTGTGCTGTTGGAGAGTCAGATCAATGAGGTCGAATGGCTCCAAAGTCGCCATGATGAATTGGCCCTGCTAGATGAGCGCCGATTGAAAGCAATGGAACATATCCGAGCTTACCAAGGGAGAATGGCCAGAGCCTTCGACAAGAAAGTAAAGCATCGGGAGATCCGAGAAGGTGATCTCGTTTTAAAAGAGAAGCCCCCGGTCCGTGTCAACCCGCTTGGCAAATGGGAGCCTGTCTGGGTCGGGCCATACGTCGTCCAGAAGATCTTCTCCGGAGGAGCCATGCAACTTGCAGACCTCGACGAAAACCCCTTTGTACACCCAGTGAATGGTGACAAGCTGCGCAGATACTACGCGTAAAACACCGAGACAAAAAAAAAAAAAGAGAAACAAAAAAAAAAGAAGAAGAAAAAGAGTGCTAAAAGAGTAATACCTAACTAGGTTGAAAACCCGAAAAGGGCGGCCTAGGTAAAAAACAGGGTTGCACCAAAAAAAAACAAAACAAAAAACAAAACAAAAAAAACAAAACAAAAAGAAAAACTAGGTCGAACTACGAAGACCTGAGCCCTTTTGTCCGAAGGAAACGTAGGCAGCCGGAAACGGTTCGGTCTAAAGCACAAATAAAAGTCATACTTTGACATCAATACACTGATCAGACCATGAAAGCGTCTCGAAAAAGTCTAAAGCAATTCACATATTCATTACATTTAAAAGCTTTTTGATGAGTCTAAGCCCGGTTCATTCCTACAACTGGCAACCTGCTAAAAGAAACTAAGATACATAACCAAACTAATGTGTCTGCTACGACAAGAAAGGGATACTCGGAAACCTCAAGGTCACTCCAAGCCGCTCGTACTGGCATCTCCCCTCTTCTTCCCCCTTCGAGTCTTCTTCTTCTGAACAGGAAAGATGTCGGTATAGGAACAGGATCTATCAAACTAGCCTCTGTCAGGGCCTTAGTGGCCCTAGCATCATCTCTCATCTCCTGTAGCCTAGCTGGTAGCATAGGAGTCCTCCTCTCCTGCCTCTTGACATAAGCCTCATAGTCGGTCACGCATCTCCGCTCCTGGCCGTGAGGGTTGGCCCTCGCCGCCCTCCTCCTTCTCGAAACCTGCCAGTCCTCCGCACCCACAATGGCCTCACGCCATCCCAAAATAGCCATCTCGAGTCTCCCCAAATGCCTCTCGTACCAATCCGTGTACCAAGTGGTCGAAACACAGTCTCTGATGCTCGAGGATAACCCGAGGAGGAAAGACGCCATGCCTCCATACTCGGGAAAGAAAGGAAAACACCGAAGGATCATCCATAGAAGCGGAAGCCACCACCCTGGTGGCTATATCATTAAACTCCTCCAAAGGAACCTGCTCCAAACCGAACTGTCTCAGAACCAAAGCCGGAATGTAGAAGCTGGACTGAGAAAGCCCCGGAAGCATGACCACATGAGACCCGTCCTGAAGTACTCTCCGAGTCTCCACTCGCCAATAAGGCACCGACCATCTGATATCTTCAGTCTGACGACCAGCCATCCAACGCTCCCACGAGCCCTGATCATCAAAATCTACAGCAACCCCTCTCCTGGCAAATGTCCAAGGCTTGATCATATCAGAAGTTTCCCGAAGAATCCCCAAGCGCTCCATCAGCCACAAAGTCAAGAGAAACGGGCTGCCCCCGTGCATATACCGTCTCCCGGTAGCCAGCCTGTCGAGAGCATGAAAAGTCTCTCCCAAGATTAAAGGTACAACGTCTCTGCCCAAGCGACAGTGAACGACTACATCTAGCAGAGGCCGATGACAGATCCCAAAAGAATGAACCATGAACAAGGTCCCGAACATGCAAAGTGCAAAGGCATCCCAATAGGCATCGTCAAGCAAGCCTAAACCCCTAAATCTATCAGGGAAACCAAAAATGTTAAAATGATCGGGACCACAGATCATACCTTGTGCTTCCTCCGGAGAAAGATGAAGAAGGTTGCACAACTTGTCAACAAAAGAGGCTCCTCCGGGCAAAGGAATTGCAATCTCCTCCACCTCAGGACCACCAAGCAAAGCCCGAAATTCTTCAACAGTCGGGACCATTTCATTGTAAGAGAAGCAAAAAACATGCCTTCTAGTGTCCCAAAATGAGGAAGAAGCTCTCAAAAGCTCATAATCCGGAACCAATTCCTTAAGAGACCACAAGCACTTCACTTTGTACCTCTCTTCAAAGAATGACCACCTCTCATGCATAATCTCCCGAGACCACTCTTTAAACTTGTTGAAAAATGACATTTGGGATTCTTGGGACAATTTTGATGGAGTTCTTCTAAGATTTTCCATGGCTTCTCTCTTCTCTCTCCCGAAATTCCAGTTTGAACTGAAGAAGATGAAGTTTTAGGTGACATTTATGCCCCAAACCAGATCCAACCACCAGAATAAATGAACCCTGACAAATGTCATCCCCATCCGCGCGGATAATATTGTTACCAAAAAAAAAAAAATTTGCTGCAGTTTAAACTGCTGCACCACAAAGGAATATTTTGTCCCAGCCAAAGCCTGTCCAAACCAGTCCATACACCAAACATCTACACCCTTGCCAAAAAACCAAGGCTCATGCAACATTTCATTCATACAGCATTGCATTCAAAAAAAAAAATAATAAAATAACAATAATCCTAGATTATTACATTCCAAAAAAAAAAAGAAAGAGAAAAGCAAAAAAAAAAAAATACGCATGGAAATAAGATGTATCTGTCTGAATAGGTACAATCACAATCCCAAAAAAATCAGTCTCAGGAAATCAGTCAATCGGAATCCTCGGTGGCCGGCGCCCTCCCCCGACCCCTCTTGCGGCTCGGGCCCGCCTCCTCGGTAGCCATGAATGTCTCGGGCTCAGAATCATCGTCCTCGTCTCCGGAAGAAGGCTCGTCAGGACCGACCGGCACGCTCTGATACGGCAAGCCAAGATCTGCAAAGAAATCATATCCGAAGGTGAAGGCGTCGGACTCCTGGACGTGTGAAGAAGACCCACCGTGATGCCAGACATGCCCCTGCCCGTACGGATCCCCGAGGATGACGTGGTCCGAAGGTAGTACCACGCGGGGATCAAGGAGAGGAGAAAGAGGAGTCTCGGAGGAAGTCTCTGAAGGAATAGGGGAAGCCTCCCGCCTGACAGGCACCGGCTGTGGCCGCCTCGCTCTAGCCTGAGGGGCTCCACAAGCCACCATCCTCCTGATGAATCTCTTAGCCCCGATCACCTGCTTCGTCAGCTTCTCCACGACCACCTCCGGAAACTGCACGAAAGCAAAAGCGTCAGAAATAGTTGAGGCGAAAAACGATGACAGGAAAGAAAGGAAAAGTTAGAAGCAAAAAAAGAGGTGGGAAGGAGAAGCCATACCTTCATACCCGGACGAGGCCGGAAAGCTCGTGGAAGCCGCTCAGGCTGAGGGATCTGCACCCTCAATCGGACCCCATCCTGGACATATGAAAAGTCCGTCCGAGGGTACCGCGGATCCCTAATCCCTCTCTATCAAGAACCTGGGGCATCCTCAGCCTCCTCAAGACAAATACCGGATACTGCTCAATTGCCACAAATGCCGAGAAGTGCTGGCCGCCTCGGTAATCACCCCAGGTCTCCGATCTCTCACTCGGATGCATCATATCGGCGGGAGGCTTCACCGGTGTCATCAAAGGCGAATTCACGCCATGCTGGCGCGTCACTCTCTCCCCCAGATAATACACGTCGCAAGTCAAGCCCCTCAAAATCCTCCGCTGCACGGTCCATATCTCGCGCCTCACCGCGCCACATCGAAACGATCCTGTGGATAGAATATCATCCCCTCATCCGTCTCGCCCCGTCAAAGGCAAAGGGGCCCCTGTATCTGAGGGTCGTGCGCCCTCTGGAACCCTTCTTCTCCCGGGCATACTTGGGCCAGGAACGCATGGCCGGATACGCCCCGATATACTCCGCCGGCTGTCGCCACATCGTGACGTGAAAGAACTCTAACGCCCATACCTGCGAAAGGTAAAGATCACATCAATTAAGTGTTAAAAAAGATACGTGCTTAAAGAAAAGAGGGAAAGCAAAAGGAAAGCTTATACCTCCAGAGGGAACTCGAAGCATGTCAAGGAACTGACAGGCTTCCGGCTATACCGATCTAGAGCGAAATAGAGCTCGCGCCCCCGCCTCTCCCCAAGAGACCTCTCCGGCCATCCTCACATCCTCCAAGGACCGCAAAGAAAGCAAAACAGCCGCCCCTCGGCGTGTCCAAAAAGGGTGCTCGAAAAAGAAAACCATAGAAAAGCCCCGGCACCGCTTCGCCGCCTATTCTCTCATCCCCAAATTTCATAGCTCCCAATGCTCTCCACAATCTTTCCTCAACCACAAGATACTCCATACCCATCCCCTTTTGGGAATAGGGGAAAATCCTAGAAGGGCCTGCGCAGTCAAAGTCGCCGTAACCATCCCGCCACTCAATGCCGCGTCCATTAAAGAACAGACCGTGATCGCAGCCGTAGTCGGAAGGCGTAACCGTCGCCTCGCCCTTAAGAAGTGGAATGTGTGGGTCACGTCCCACCAAGGCCGTGCCAAAGCGAAGATCGTGCCCTTACTCTTGGGAAACTTGACCAACCCCTCAAGCACTCGATGAACTCGTACAAGACGCCTCAATGACGATCCGTCTAGGACTCATCATCGCTCCTCTCGCCGATATCTGGAAGCCGGTCCCATAGACCAATAACAGACTCCACTGATCCTCGAGTCTTCATCTTTTTCAGCTGCTCCGTCACGAAATTGTTTCCACCCTGCAATAAAAAAAGAGAGAGAAACAAAAATGTCAAAAATGTCAAAATTTTGCATTCAAAAAAAAAGAGAGAGCATACACATGCATCATAAAATTTTGAAGAAAATTCGGCAAAGATAACAAAGATGCAATGAACCTAGCCCCATTTTTCTCGCACAAAAGAAGGGAGTTTTCAGCAAATCCCAATCAACATTCATTCATACATGAAGAAAAAATTCATACAAGGAGTCAACGGAAGCAAAAACTCCGTCCCATTTTCATAAAATAACATGCATACATTCATTCGACGGAAGTGAAAACTCCGTCCCATTTTCATAAAATAACATGCATACATATCATTCATGGAATCATCATCTCATTGCAAAAAAAATAAAAAAAAAAAAAAAAAAATCCTACGTTTACAAAAAAAAAAGAGCATGCACACATTCATGTCAACATTGCAACAAAAAAAGAAGTCCGTCCCAAATTCGGGAAATTTTTCATCATAGTCTCATATTTCAAAAAAAAAAAAATTTGGCAAAAATGCCCATTCTTTTTTCAAACAAAATGCACATTTGGGTTACCCACAAACTCATTACAACATGCAAAGCATCAAAATCAAAATCCAAGGCCAAGAACATCAATTATTCGAATTTTCAAAAAAAAAAAATCACAAAAAAATCAATTTCAAATGAAAAATTGACAAAGGGATCGAAAAGATTTGAAGTATACCGTTCGGAAACTCGGATCAGTGGCCCAATGTTGCCACGCATCGGGATAGGGCTCCTCCGCAATCGATTGCGAAAGAGTGTAATGTCTCCTCATTCGAACGAGCTCTAATCACCTCTCCGCGATCGGACCGCGTCCTTGGCCTTGAAAAGCAACTCCCCCGTGTTCCATTGCTTGAAAAATCGAAGAAAATCGGAAGGATTTCGAGTTTTTTGGCCTTCAATGGCGGCTTGGGCGATTTTTCTCTCTCTCCCTCGTAATTTTTTGAAAAAACTGACTGGGGAAGAAGAAGGGCGTTGGCCCTCATTAAAACCAATCTAGGTCACGCTCCTATCCACGCGGATGGTTTTGAAGGGTCAAAAAGACCCTTTTGCCCTTTAAAATTTCAGGACTCTGCAGTTTAGTCCTCAACTTAACAGAGTTAACCAAAGTTAACCAAAGTCAACCCCCTTTCAAGAGAATCAATCACGGCAGTCAAACGTAAGTCCGATTTCCCCGAGAAAGATAACGGAATCCCGTCTCTTTCATCAAAATCATTCAACGGCAGTCAAACGTAAGTCCGATTTCTTCGAGAAAGATAACGGAATCCCGTCTCTTTCATCAAAATCATCAACGGCAGTCAAACGTAAGTCCGATTTCTCCGAGAAAGAAATGGGATCCCGTATCTTTCATCAATTTCAATCACGGAAGTAAAACGTAAGTCCGATCTCCCCGAGAAAGATAACGGGATCCCGTATCTTTCATCAATTTCAATCACGGCAGTCAAACGTAAGTCCGATTTCACCGAGAAAGTTAACGGAATCCCATTTCTTTCATCAAAATCCTTCGACGGCAGTAAAACGTAAGTCCGATCTCCCCAAGAAAGAAACGGGATCCCGTATCTTTCATCAATTTCAATCACGGCAGTAAAACGTAAGTCCGATCTCTCCGAGAAAGTTAACGGAATTCCGTTTCTTTCATCAAAATCTTTCGACGGCAGTAAAACGTAAGTCCGATCTCTCCGAGAAAGTTAACGGAATTCCGTTTCTTTCATCAAAATCATTCGACAGCAGTAAAACGTAAGTCCGATCTCTCCGAGAAAGTTAACGGAATCCCGTTTCTTTCATCAAAATCATTCCCCGGCAGTAAAACGTAAGACCGATTTCCCCGACGAATACGTCTGATTTTTCCCCAGCAAAGGCTAACAAAATCCCCAGCAAAGTTAACGGAATCCCAAAAGCCAGCGGAATCTCGAGTAGATCTCGAACTACGAAAGGGCTTGATTCCCACTAGGGATACATAGGTAGCCTATCATCAGGTCCAGCCCCTCGACCAAAACGATCACCCTCTCCTTCGGCAGCAGACAAAGTCCACCGAAAGGCCATTTCAAATCAAGGTTCGAGGCACCTAAAATGCCATCATCAAGGTTCGAGGCACCTAAAACGCCATCATCAAGGTTCGAGGCACCTAAAACGCCATTATCATCAAGGTCCGAGGCACCTGAAATGCCATCATCATCAAGGTTCGAGGCACCTAAAACGCCATCTTCAAGGTTCGAGGCACCTAAAACGCCATCATCAAGGTTCGAGGCACCTAAAACGCCATCATCTCCAGGGTCAAAGACCCGAACTACGACTGGCTTGATTCCTCTTAAGGATACGTAGGTAGCCTATCATTAGGTTCAGCCATCCGACCGAAAATGGTCATTCCTATCCCCAGCAGAGCGGATAGCCATCCGACCGAAAATGGTCATTCCTATCCCCAGCAGAGCGGATAGCCATCCGACCGAAAATGGTCATTCCTATCCCCAGCAGAGCGGATATACAATTTCAGCCATCCGACCGAAAATGGTCATTCTTATCCCCAGCAGAGTTTCTCTCCAGCACCCGACTGCAGAGCTCGCTTTTCAAGGTTCGAGGCACCTAAAACGCTATCACCTCCAGGGTCAAAGACCCGAACTACGGCCGGCTTGATTCCTCTTAAGGATACGTAGGTAGCCTATTATATAGGTTCAGCCACTCGATCACTTGATCATCCTGTCAAATTCGGAGCCTTACTCTTATCGACGACCCCGCTTCCTTCAAAAGCACCGTCGCCGAGGGGCTACTGTAAGTGCTCCAATTTGAGTTTGTTAGTATTTTCGTTAGAAAATTAACGAAAGTTTTAACATTCCTAACATTTCTAACAATTCCTAACATTTCTAACCATGTAAGGGTAGATTAGGGATTGCCATTTAAAGATAAACCAAAGAAAGAATCTCAAAAAGTAAAAGAAATAGAAAAAACCCAAATTAGCAAGCTGAAAAACATAATCAGTTTGAATTTTTTTGAAAATATTCTTTGTGTCCAAAGCCTGCAGCTGCAATTAATGAACAGTGCACGCTGCAGATCATGTCCGCGCGGATGGTTATGTAATTTCAGAGGGCTATAAATTGAGCCCTCCAGTCACAGAAATAAAGGAGAAAAAAACATTTTCCACAACTGCACCTTGGCGAAAATAGGGAGAAAACAGTGAGAATTCTCTAGAATTGTCACCTTTTTCTCAACTATTCACCCAAAATCACACTCACTCAAACACTCTTACATTCAAGCCTCAAACACTCTTACATTCAAGCCTAATACTCAAAACACAAAGAAGATTGGTAAACCCTCCTTCTCCTTACCCTAAACTCTTTCATTCATGCATGCATTTTCAAACTCCAAAATGTAGTTTGTTCATCTTCTTGTCTTAGATCCAAGAAGATCACCATGGAAGTTCATCTCCATGGATGATCTTCTACAAGGATCAACATTATTTTCAAAGTGTTCTTACTTACTTGCAAAGAAAACACATTTTCAAAACCCTAAAAATCATTTTCATACATCAAATCTCTTTTTCAAAGGATAAAATTCCCCTTTCCAAGCAAATGAAGTGCTTAGTCCTAATGTACCCCAAGGATGGTTTGATATAGTTGATTCACCACTAAAATTTCAAGTGATCACTAATCAAAACCTAGGGAAATGGGGACAAGCATGGATGCAAAACCCCCTTTAAAATCATGTTTTCCTTCTTGAGAAGTTGCTGTCCAGTAGCAATTTTCTAAGACCCCAGTCCATGGTCTAATATTTTGGACACAGATAAACTTGGAATTTGATGTTGACTACAAAACACTTTTTGTAGACAACATCCAGCGCTTTCCAGACATATTTTTACTTTATTATTTTCGTGAGTAAAACTCCATTTTTCAAATTTTCTTTTGAAGGTCAGATCACCAGTCTCTGGAAGTCCAGATCTCATACCTGAGATTTACAGAAGGTTTTGGGTCCTCAAATCTTCTCCAAAATGGAAAATTCGTTCACAGAAATCTTATTTGAGGTGTCTAGAACAACTTTCATTATCTGAGTTTTCTCAGATTATGAAGTTTTGAAGCCCTTAAATCCATTTCAAAGTCAAGTGTCCACTGCCTTTTTCATTCTGGCAGAAATGGTTTTCAACTTCCAAAAATCTTTTGAGTACCAAATCTCAATCCAAAAATCATACCAAAAATCATGGGATCTGTCCAAAGTCTAATAAAGAATTCCCAATTTTTACTTTTCTCAGTTTCAATATATTTTGGCCAAAGTAACACACACACACACACACACATACACACAAATGATTTTAAATGTTTGGAAGACTCGTTTTACGAGGCGTTCCGGGTGAACACTAACGTTCTTCCCGGCGCGTAACGTGACCTCCGAACTCGAATCTCTCGATTTTGGGCATTTTTCAAAGTTTTGGCCCTTAAAACAAAAATGGCGTGGCGACTCCGGTTTTTTCGATTGGTTTTTCAAAGAAACGAAAAATTCAAAGTCCTTTCGGAAAAATTGGCACATCATCACACAAGGCACGAAGTCAGGTCGACCTCGAATGCTCAGGCGACCTCGACCTACAAACACGTGCGTCTATCTACGACTCAATCTATAACCGTCTCTTACAATCACGGAGACCGTTATGCCTACATTATCTCTACAATTCAATGGATTCCTATCAATCATAAGGCACCACTATATATACTAGACTAGGGGTGTAAGTGGTTCGGTTCAAACCACGGTTCGGAACTGAACCAAACCAAACCATGCGGTTTAGTTCAATTTTCAAGCAATATTGGTTTGGTACGGTTCCAAAAATTTTCAAACCATGTGGTTCGATTTGGTCTGCGGTTTAGACCCCCAAACCACGGATTGAGACCGCGAGACCGAACCACCAAACCGAACCAATAAACCAAACTGCCAAACCGTTCAATATTAAACGTAGATATGTATATTTTTCATTATCACCTTAAATTTAGATTTGAAAACTCCTAATTCTATTCATGGGTTTTAGCCCATAACCCTTTTTTCTTTTAGTTAATCTACTTGTAATAATGTTAATTCAATATTTAGCACATAGCATTACAAGTACTCAAATGACATGTTTTTATCATAAACATTGAAGCACAATTTCAATTTGTGTTTAAATATTGAATCTCTTATTTATGTTATGTTTGGAAAATTCAAACAAACATGACAATGAATTGTGTAGTTTGAAACCATGTTCTAATTAATGGTTTAAGCAATGTTCTATTTCATGGTTTGAACCGTGGTTTGAATTGTGGTTTAAACCGCAGTTCGAACCGTAAAATCAAACTGCGGTTCGAACCAAACCATGAAGGTTTGGTTCGGATCGGTTTGAATTTTTTCATGGTTCGGTTCGGTTTGAGATTTTTCCAAACCAATAACTAGTGGTTCGGTCCATGTATTGGCCTAAACCGAACCAAACCAAACCATTTACACCACTATACCAGACTACATCCCACGTAAAAAGGTAATGTCATCTTGGCTACTTTGAGATTACGTCATTTCCATACATTTTATATTATCATATAACTCGACATCTCATCATCACGCCGGAGGGTCTTAGCCAGAGACTACCCTGGCAAGTCGTTTGTTCATGGTTTCAGGTCCTATTAGCTGGATTACAACCTATTGCTGGACTAAGACTGATCTGGATCGTTTCCTACATCATTAGTTTGGTTCCATTGCCAGGAAATGAGAACATTAGACCTTGAAAACTTGCATAATCACAAACATGGTAATAGACGAACATACTGCTACAGCCTCCAGTGAACTAATCCATGAGAACGTTGGGGGAAATAACCTAGGCACAGATGCAAGTACTGGAAATTGTACTGCTAACTTACCTCCTCCTCCACCTGGTCATCCCACAAGGAGGGCCACTCGTTCCAATAGCTTGGCCGACGGAATAGGGATACATGATAGGAGGATCGAGAAGAGGCCCATGCCTAACCTAGGAGTGAGCCAGCAAGCTAAAAGACTCCAAACAGGTTGAACAACTGCAGGCGACATTGCAGGCCCCTTAGTTTCTCACCTTAGTAGGAATGAGATCTTGCTGGAGCGTGCTAGTTTGCTATAGAGTTTGCTCGAGGCGCAGAATGAGTTGCTCAAGCTACCTGAGACTCCTAAAAAGGACGACAGAAGATCACAAAGGGTAGCTCCATCACTTACTTCTCATAGGTCAGCCAACGGGGGCCTTAGTGTGATGATGTGTATCCGAAAATTTTCCCATTTTTATTTGAAAAAATCAACGAAACGGAGTCGCCACGCCATTTTTATTTTGAGGGCCAAAACTTTGAAAAAAGCCCGAGATCAGAGATTTAGGTTTGGAGGTCATGTTACACGCCGGGAAGGACGTTAGTGTGCACCCGGAATGCCTCGTAAAACGAGTCTTCCAAGCTGAAAATCATTTGTGTGTGTGTGTGTGTGTGTGTGTGTTTTGGCCAAAATAAGTTGAAACTCAGAAAAGTAAAAATTGGTATATCTTTTTAAGACTTTAAACTGATCCCATGAATTTTTGGAAGATTTTTGGATTGAGATTTGGTACTCAAAAGACCTTTTGAAGTTGAGAGCCATTTCTGCCAGAATGAAAAAGGCAGTGGACCTTTGATTTTGAAATGGATTCAAGGGTCTTAAAACTTCATAATCTGGATAAACTCAGAGAATTAAAGTTGTTCTAGACACCTTAAATAAGATTTGTTTGAAGAAATTTTCCATTTTGGAGAAGATTTGAGGGGTCAAAACCTTCTGGAAACCTCAGATATGAGATCTGGATTCCCAGAAGTTGATGAACTAGCCTCTGAAAGAAAATTTGAAAAGAGGAGATTTACTCACCCAAAAAATAAAATAAAAATATGTATGGAAATATCTGGATGTTGGCTACAAAAAGTGTTTTGTAGTCAACACCAAATTCCACATTTATCTGTGCCCAAAAAATTAGACCATGGACTGAGGTCTGGGAAAATTGCTACTGGACAGCAACTTCCCAAGAGAGAAAATATGATTTTAAGGGGGGTTTTGCATCCATTCTTGTCCCCATTTCCCTGGGTTTTGGTTAGTGATCACTTGAAATTTTAGTGGTGAATCAACTATACCAAACCATCCTTGGGATACATTAGGACTAAGCATTTCATTTGCTTGGGAAGGGGATTTTTATCCTTTGAAAATGAGATTTTATGCTTGAAAATGGTTTTTAGGGTTTTGAAAATGAGTTTTCTTTGCAAGAAAGTAAGAGAACTTGAAAATAATTTTGATCTTTGTAGAAGATCATCCATGGAGATGGTCTTCCATGGTGATCTTCTTAGATCTAGAGCAAGAAGATGAAAGAACTACATTTTGTAGTTTGCAAATGCATGCATGGTTGGAGTTTAGGGTAAGGAGAAGGAGGGTTTACCAATCTTCTTTGTGTTCTTGAGTTTTTGGCTTGAGTGTATGAGTGTTTAAGGCTTAAGTATGAGAGTGAGTGGATGAGTGTGAGTTGGGAAAGATTGGAGAGAAAATGGTGACAATTCTTGAAGAATTCTCACTGTTTTCTCTCTATATTTCGCCAGAGGTTCGGTGCAATTGGTGTTGTTCTTCCTATTTTTGTGACTGGAAGGCTCAATTTATAGCCCTCTGGAAATGACATACTTATCCGCGCGGATAGGACCCTTCAGCGTAATCGTTCATTAAATGCACCCAAGCTTTGGACAAGAGGAATATTTCTTTTGAAATTTCAAATTAACAACAGCTTTATTGTTCCCAGCCATTTCTATTTGTGGTTTTATTCCTTTTGTTTTACTTTTTGAGATTCTTTTTGAGGTTTAACCTTAAATAACAATGCCCATTTTACCCTCACTTTGTTAAAAATGTTAGGATTGTTAGGAATTGTTAGAAATGTTATAACTTTCGTTAATTTTCTAACGAAAATTCTAACAAGCTCAAATTGGAGCACTTACAGTAGCCCCTCGGCGACGGCGCTTTCGAAGGAAGCGGGGTCGTCGATAAGAGTAAGGCTCCATATTTGGCGGGATGATCGAGTGATCGGGTGGCTGGACCTAGCGATAGGCTACCTACGTATCCCGAATGGGAATCAAGCCGGCCGTAGTTCGGGTCTTTGACCCTGGAGATGATGGCGTTTTAGGTGCCTCGAACCCGATGAGCGAGTTCTACGCCGTTTGCCGGAAAGAAACTCTGCTGGGATAAGAGATGACCATTTTCGGTCGATGGGTATCCGCCCGCTGGGGATAGGGATGACCATTTTCGGCCTCTCGTCGGGGATGATTGCGATTTATCGCTTTCTAGTGATAGCGTCTTAGGTGCCTCGAACCTTGAAGATGGCGTTTAGGTGCCTTGAACCTTGGAGATGGCGTTTTAGGTGCCTCGAACCTCGAAGATGGCTTTTTAGGTGCCTCGGACCTTGATGATGGCGTTTTAGGTGCCTCGAACCTTGAAGATGGCTTTTTAGGTGCCTCGGACCTTGATGATGGCATTTTAGGTGCCTCGAACCTTGATGATGATGGCTTTTTAGGTGCCTCGGACCTTAATTTGAAATGGCCTTTCGGTGGACTTCGTCTGCTGCCGAAGGAGAGGGTGACCGTTTTGGTCGAGGGGCTGGACCTAATGATAGGCTACCTACGTATCCATAGTGGGAATCAAGCCCTTTCGTAGTTCGAGTTCTACTCGAGATTTCGCTGGCTTTTGGAATTCCGTTAACTTTGCTGGGGATTTCGTTAGCCTTTGCTGGGGAAAATCAGACGTATTCGTCTGGGAAATCGGTCTTACGTTTGACTACCGTTGGATGATTTTGATGAAAGATACGGGATCTCGTTATCTTTCTCGGGGAAATCGGTCTTACGTTTGACTGCCGGGGAAGATTTTGATGAAAGATACGGGATCTCGTTATCTTTCTCGGGGAAATCGGTCTTACGTTTGACTGCCGTGAAGGATTTTGATGAAAGATACGAGATTTCGTTATCTTTCTCGGGGCACTCGGTCTTACGTTTGATCGCCGGAATGATTTTGATGAAAGATACGGGATCCGTTATCTTTCTCGGGGAGATCGGTCTTACGTTTGACTGCCGGGAAGGATTTTGATGAAAGATACGGGATCTGGTTATCTTTCTCGGGAAGATCGGACTTACGTTTGACTGCCGTGGGTAATTTTTGATGAAAGATACGGGATTCCGTTATCTTTCTCGGGGAAATCGGTCTTACGTTTGACTGCCGTGAAGGATTTTGATGAAAGATACGAGATTTCGTTATCTTTCTCGGGGCACTCGGTCTTACGTTTGACTGCCGGGAATGATTTTGATGAAAGATACGGGATCCGTTATCTTTCTCGGGGAGATCGGTCTTACGTTTGACTGCCGGGAAGGATTTTGATGAAAGATACGAGATTTCGTTATCTTTCTCGGGGCGCTCGGTCTTACGTTTTACTGCCGGAGAATGATTTTGATGAAAGATACGAGATTTTGTTATCTTTCTCGGGGAAATCGGTCTTACGTTTTACTGTCGGGAAGGATTTTGATGAAAGATACGGGATCCGTTATCTTTCTCGGGGAGATCGGACTTACGTTTGACTGCCGGGAATGATTTTGATGAAAGATACGAGATTTCGTTATCTTTCTCGGGGCACTCGGTCTTACGTTTTACTGCCGAGAATGATTTTCTTGACAAGGGGTTGACTTTGGTTAACTTTGGTTAACTCTGTCAAATTGGGGACTGAATTGCAGAGTCCTGGAATTTTAAGGGGCAAAAGGGTCATTTTGACCCTTGCAATCCTGTCCGCGCGGAGAGGGTTTGAAAACCAGGGGGTATTAATGAGGGGCCAACGCCCTTCCTCTTCCCCATTCAGTTTTCTGAAAATCCGAGAGCAGAGAGAGAGAGAAACCGAGAGAAGGAAGCCATTGTTGCTCAAAAAGCTTGAAAATTCCTCCGATTTCTTCGATTTTTTGAGCAATGGAACACGGGGAAGGTGTTTTTCAAGGCCAAGGACGTGGCCCGGTAGCGGAGAGACGATTGGAGCTCGTCCGAATGAGGAGGCACTATACTCTTTCGCAATCGATTGCGGAGGAGCCCTACCCCGATGCTTGGCAACATTGGGCTTCTGATCCGAGTCTCCGAACGGTATACTTCGAACTGGATGCAGTCGGTTTCCATGGAGATCCAAAAGTATCCCATTCTCAGTATGATTTGCATCAGAGCTCGAGCATTCATGTGAGGGCCGCAGGTACCACCATGTATTTCTTTCATGAGTTCGGTAGCCTCTTGTTTGCCGATACATCGCAGGAGGGGGCCTTGATAACGCTTCTTGTATAGCATATTGCCCAAAAGAACATAATGGGAGGCGAGCCGCTCTGTGGCCGAGAGACTTTTCGCTTTGATTCCTTCTTTATATTCCCATCTTCATTTTTGAAAGGGTCCTCGCCATCCTTCAGTGCACCGGTAACTGAGTGTACCGGGGATCATTGGCCGGTTCGGCTTCGCTTCGATTTCAAAGCAATAAGCGGGATTTTCTCTTCTACCAACTCGAATGGTTTGACGGACTTCCCTTCGGGTATTTCAACGAGAGAGGCTAGTGTAGCGAGCATCTCGCGAACTGTTTCGGTCCTTGGCTTGTAATGAAAGCCGATTTCTTTGAATTGAGCCACTAGTTCTTCCATGTAAGTATGATACTTCGCAAACCCGGATCCACGGTCTTCCATTTGTTAGAGACCAGATTGATGATGAGGGCAGAGTCACCATACACCTCCAATTCCTTGATATTTCTTTTCAAGGGCGGCTTCCAACCCGGCTATGCAAGCTTCATATTCGCAGCGTTGTTGGTGACTTCAAGTTCGGCCTTGCTGCATGGGGGTGTGTTCGTCAAGTAGGATCGACCGTAAGCATTCCTATTCCGTTCCCCCTTTTGTTTGATGCCCCGTCGAAGAAGAGTTGCCGCCGATTTTATCCTTCTAGAGCGAAGATTCCATCATCGGGAAATTGGGGTTCAGGTCCTCGGGACTCATCACTTGGGAAATCGGCCAAATGTTCTCGCCATTATGCGTCCTTTTACAGCATTTCCTTGAAACATAAGTGATGTCATATTCGGCCAAAAAGAACGACCATTTTGCCAACCTCATGGAGATGGAAGGCTTGTCGAATGTATATTTGATGGGGTCTATCCTTGAGACAAGATGTATCGGGTGAGACCGCATGTAGTGCTTCAACTTTCCCACTACCTGCACCAAACCTCGCGCAAGTCTTCTCGCAAGGCGTAGTAATTGAGTTCGCTTCCTTGGAGCTTTCTCGCTACGAAATAGATGGCATTTTCGACCTTGGAATCTTTCTTCTCTTGAGCTAGCATAGCTCCAATTGCCGTATCCGTGATGCTTAGATATAGCAAGAGTGGCTTTGCCGATGTGGTGGGCGAGAGAATCGGGGATTCACAAGGTATGCCTTGATCTGCTCAAAGGCAAGCCGACAACTGGGGTCCATTCTGTGTAGGCATTTTTCTTCATCAACTTGAAGATCGGCTCGCAGATCGAAGTCACTGATTTACAAAGCGGCTTATGTATTGCGATCTTCCCATAAAGGATTTCACTTCGTCGGTGTCCGGCGGCTTCATTTCAACTATCGCCTTGATTTTCTCGGGGATCTACTTCGATTCCCCGTTCTGTCACCATATATCCTAGCACCTTACCTCGTCTTACACCGAAGGTGCACTTGGCCGGATTCGCCTCATGCCGTGGTCTCGGAGGCGGCCGAAGAATTTTCTCAAATCAACAAAGTGCCGCCATCTCGATCCTCTCGGAATGTATTAACATGTCGTCCACATAGACCTCAATTTCTTTGTGGATCATGTCATGGAACGTAGCCGTAGCCGCCCTTCGGTACGTAGCCCCAAAGATTCTTTAGTCCGAACGGCATGACCGTGTAGCAAGAGGTGCCCCAAGGGGTTGTGAAGGCTGTTTTGGCTTGATCTTCTTGCCATTTTGATTTGGTTGTAGCCGGCAAAACCGTCGACGAAGGATTTGACTTCATGGTTGGCCGTGGAATCTACCAAAATGTCGATGTTCGTGTGGGGAAATCGTCTTTTTGACCGGCTTTGTTCAAGTCTCTCGAAGTCTACGCAAAGACCGGATCTTTCCGTTGGCCTTGGTTACTGTTACTATGTTGGAAAGCCATGTAGGGTATTCAATGACCCCGATGAACCCCGCCCGAGCATCTTTTTCTATCTCCTCTTTCACTTGTAGGGACCATTCGGGCTTAATTCTTCTTAGCTTCGCTTTATCGGCTTGACTTCCGGGTCGAGCGGTATTCGGTGCTCAACTATGGAAGGATCGAGGCCTCGGCATATCTTTATAGGACCATGCGAACACATCCACGAATTCTTTTAGCGGCTTTCAATTAGGGCATCCCTTTCGGTCCCTTCAAGAAACTACCAATCTGCGTCTCTTTAGGCTCTTCCGCAGCTCCTGTATTCACACTCGTCAAAATCTCCTCGGCAACTTGGGCTCGATTTTCCTCTTTCCTGACAACCCGCTTAAAGATTTCTTTGATATATTGTTCATTTAATGTGTCCGCTTCTTCATCTAGTGAATCGTTATTAACCTGCTTTTAGATTATTAGTTAATTCATCATTAGTTAAAGTGGCAATTAAGGGATACTCGTAAAGGTTCGTCATTTCATTGAGAATAAGAGGGAATACAAAGATTGGCTACAATTTCGTGGTCTTCAGCGTGAGGCCATCGGACGATTCGGAAGACTCAAACTCAACAATGAGAGACTTGGAGGACTTTACAAAGGTTGACACGAAAGGACTGGGACCAATCCAAGCTTGGTGATCATTTCCTCTTTGGTCGCGGACGGGCCCGAGAGAGTTTCCCAATTCTTTAGTGGCATCGTTGTCGGTGGCTTCACAACTCGGGAAAGGCATGGTCTCGTGCTCCCTCTTCGCCGTTGCTATCATCTCTTTGTCTCGAACCGTAATCAATTGTGTTTGGCGTCCGAAAGCCGAGCATGTGGATGTAGGGATCTTCCTCGCTCCCGGGATTTCCATTTCATCACAATCCCGACCGCTCAATCCAGATGTAAGGACGCATTGCGTCTCGGTGCCGCTAGAAAAATCTCATGTCCCATACTCGAGCGGAAAGGCTCGGCAGCAGCTTCAAAGAAGGAGGACGTCCCACACGACGTTCATAGATTCGAGCCGAGTCCGTCGGTATTTGTCGACTTTTATCATGAAAATCTCCTCGCTCGGCGAGGCCAAAGAATGGGTTTGTAGAATGCCGACAAATCTCGTGATTGAGGACCGGAGACTTGTGTGCTCGTATCATGGCGGTGTTCAGCGTTTCCTTCCAAGCACGCCTCCAAGTGTTGGAAATAACAATTAAATTTGATGAATCGAACTTCTTCGGAGTCGGCTCGCTGAGTGTGTTGACATAGTTGGCATCGCCGGATTCCAAAGGATGCCGGCGAGACTTGCCTCTTGAAGGGTGTAGCCCCGGTGTTTGGCTTGTGGGCATTCTTGGCTATTGTTTCAGCTTCGTTCCCTATGTGGAAACCGTCACCCCTTATGACTTCAAGGTCTCCCTGCCGGTTGATGAATTTGACGCATTGGTGGAGAGTGGAGGCTATGGCTTTCATGTGATGCAACCAAGGGCGCCCTAGTAGGGCTGTGAACTCGGAGGGGATATCCATTACATGGAACTTTGCGGGCACCATTTGGGGTTTCGTACTGCAGTTCCAGAGTCACCGTCCCCGAATGGGACGAGACGAACCGTCGTAGGCCTTGACGATCCGGGTAGATGGGATCATACGCCTTTCATTTATGCGGAGGGCCCTCATCATGCTGAGGGGAAGGACGTTTACCGATGATCCATTGTCCACTAATACCCCAGGGAGTGATATGGTGTTGAGCCGAATAGTGATGTACAAAGCTTCATTGTGTTGGGAGACATCTCTTGGCAAATCTTCATCGCAGAAGGTGATCATACTCCCATATAGGTGAGGATCATAGATTTGGTCCTTGTCTCGGGATAGCGAGTCATTAAACCAGTCGTTTCGTGCCTTTTTCTTGCGAGGTAGAGCCTGTGCTGAAGCCTCTGGGTTATACTGAGGCCTTTTGTGGCGGTTGCCATCTCCGGTCAACATGTTGATTGGGAGCGCCAAACTGGCGTTGGTCTTTCTTTGTCGGTGTGCACTCGGGAGCTGGTCAAACCGAACTCGGCTGCCCCGCGGGGATAGATTTCGATTGGCGGTAGAGTTACCCAGTCCACGTATTCTCGCGTCCGAAAGTCTCACTGTCGTTGGCAAGGCTTTTCTCGCTCTTTCACCCCTTTTTGCTTTGGGGAAGACTGATCGGAGTAGAGTACATAATAATCAAATCCCAGATGGCTCCCCGAGCGTTCCCACACCGTTATCACCGGCCTCGAATCTCTCCTTCAATTTTTGGCCGGGAGGAAATTTTCTTTTTCTTAGGAGGACGGTCCTCGTGTATCCACCCGATAGTCCCTTTCAAGGCAATCGGGACAGTCACAAATATCCCACCAAATGTGTTCTACCGGTGGCGGATTTGGGACCTCGGTTGAGCGGTGCCGGAATGACTTTGGGTGGAACCGGTCCGGGGGATTCGCCGGGCTCATCTCGGTAGCGAGTGATTGGACTCCGCCGGATAATGAGAGATATTGAGGTCCCGGGGAACAGGCATATGTTTGTCCTTCAAGGTAGCCCCGCCGGTTGGGATATTGTTAAGGTCCCGAAGTGGCGTGTGGCCTCTTCAATCCAGCTCGCGTCCGTTTCCGGCGTTCTTCCGTGGCTTTGATGGCCGACCATATTTCTTCAATTGTTCCCCGATTTTCATCACTCAGCCGATATTTGTGGGATCATCACTTTGAGAGGGGACAACCGACAAGATACCGAACTCTTTCGTCCCCGATCGCTGTTTGGGGGCCGCTGCCCCGTAAGTCGACGGGCAGGAGTCCCGGCGGTGGAAACATAGGAATCTTGGGGTAGCGTCTTGATATATCCGGGACGATTAAGAAGAGGAGGAGAACCCTCTTCCTTCTTTGCGGTAAAAGTGTCATCGGAATTGAGACTGATAGTCAAACCATGACTTGCGACAACCCCCAGTAGGTCATCAATTTGAGCCTCATGTCGAAGTCTCATCTGTTCTACCAACCGGATCCACACGGTCCGTCTGAGGGATTTTGGAGGACGGAGCAATGTGGTCCCCATCATTATCGGCTGATGCAGACATTCTGAAACCCGGAGTCTGAATAAACGGTGAAGCTGATGACGCGCTTGACTCTTCCCAACTGATCAAACGGTGACCCGGTGCCCGAAACCAAGCTTTGTGCGGAGCTGTGGGGGAAAGGACACGAAGGTTCAGATGTCTGGGAATGGAAGGAGGGTAGGTGTTTGGGCTTTTGGCTCATGCAACATGCGATTATTTGTTCATGTTTACTTAAAACATGTTTTATTAACCTAATCGGTTGGAAAAGATTGCTCTTCTTTTTCGCAAACTATTCTGGATCCTGGATCAGTGGGCCCCGTCACTACGTCTATAAGCCCCTCGTATTCCACCTGTATTTCGACCTCCCAGGGTGGACAGCCCCGGGCGAGGGTCCTATAGGGCAAGCGGGTCCCACCGACCGAAAGAAAAACGATCCTAAAAGTATGGCGGGTAATCGAGTCTTAACGAGCATTCGATGTAAATTACGGACAAAGCTGACGTCGAAAGTCAAGATCATGTTCGAGGGCTCGACGAAAAGTCGGCATGATTTGGAATGATAAGCGTCCACAATTGATCTTGACTTGTCGTCAGTTAAGCCGTAATTAGGCATGGAATAGTCATTAATCCTTGATGACTCAGTGTCAATGCTGGGAGTCAGTGTATAATTTGTGCCGCCGAGCCGAAGTCAAGGCGCCGGTCAATATCTTGGTCAAAGTCCGCGGCGGAAAACCGGCGTAACTTCGACCGATTAGGGACCCCGAAAGATATTGAGTCGGTATGCCGACAAAGGCTTGAAAGGAAAGGTCTATACACGTACAGGGCATGACACGGACTAACTAAAACCAACCGGGTCTCGGACAAAGTGTGTCACGGACAAGTGCATGGTCGACACGAGGCTCCATGGGATGTTTGGGTAGTCCTGTGCTCATCCGAGAGGCGTAATAAGACCAAACGGACCGCGACAAGGATTTCCCCGGGTTAGGGACGCAGTGTGCAGTGTACGGTCACGTGCGCGTAGTGTGCAAGCAGTCTATATTCTTTTTCTGAGTAAAATAGAGATTTTTTTTTATGTGTCTTAAAAATATGATGCATGATTTTTTTTTGAAAATTTTCTTTTTTTTTTTGAAAATCCTTTTTTTTTTGAATTTTTTTTTGAAATTTAATGAGCACATAGGCACATAAGCACAAGGATTCCGACAGTTAGGGACATTATTCCGACAGTCAAAAATTTGACTTTCTCCGAGGCGGCCAAAACAACACGAAAACTGTGCAAAAATCAACACACACACAAAAATGATTTTCGAAGCCGGGACGGAAGCTTGACCCTCAAAAGCTCTTTTTTTTTTGGAAAACGGTGATACCGGTACGTGGGATTGTTAGACCACAATTTATCCCCGACTCGTGTTAGGAGGCGATAACGGGAAGTTTAATGGTTTCCACCAATATACCAAATACCATTTTTTTTTTTTTAAAAAAGGCTTAGTTCCCCAGCGGAGTCGCCACTGTGATGATGTGTATCCGAAAATTTTCCCATTTTTATTTGAAAAAATCAACGAAACGGAGTCGCCACGCCATTTTTATTTTGAGGGCCAAAACTTTGAAAAAAGCCCGAGATCAGAAGGACGTTAGTGTGCACCCGGAATGCCTCGTAAAACGAGTCTTCCAAGCTGAAAATCATTTGTGTGTGTGTGTGTGTGTGTGTTTTGGCCAAAATAAGTTGAAAATCAGAAAAGTAAAAATTGGGATATCTTTTTAAGACTTTAAACTGATCCCATGAATTTTTGGAAGATTTTTGGATTGAGATTTGGTACACAAAAGACCTTTTGAAGTTGAGAGTCATTTCTGCCAGAATGAAAAAGGCAGTGGACCTTTGATTTTGAAATGGATTCAAGGGTCTTAAAACTTCATAATCTGGATAAACTCAGAGAATGAAAGTTGTTCTAGACACCTTAAATAAGATTTGTGCGAAGGAATTTTCCATTTTGGAGAAGATTTGAGGGGTCAAAACCTTCTGGAAACCTCAGATATGAGATCTGGATTCCCAGAAGCTGATGAACTAGCCTCTGAAAGAAAATTTGAAAAGAGGAGTTTTACTCACCCAAAAAATAAAGTAAAAATATGTATGGAAATATCTGGATGTTGGCTACAAAAAGTGTTTTGTAGTCAACACCAAATTCCACATTTATCTGTGCCCAAAAAATTAGACCATGGACTGAGGTCTGGGAAAATTGCTACTGGACAGCAACTTCCCAAGAGAGAAAATATGATTTTAAGGGGGGTTTTGCATCCATGCTTGTCCCCATTTCCCTAGGTTTTGGTTAGTGATCACTTGACATTTTAGTGGTGAATCAACTATACCAAACCATCCTTGGGGTACATTAGGACTAAGCATTTCATTTGCTTGGGAAGGGGATTTTTATCCTTTGAAAATGAGATTTTATGCTTGAAAATGGTTTTTAGGGTTTTGAAAATGAGTTTTCTTTGCAAGAAAGTAAGAGAACTTGAAAATAATTTTGATCTTTGTAGAAGATCATCCATGGAGATGGTCTTCCATGGTGATCTTCTTAGATCTAGAGCAAGAAGATGAAAGAACTACATTTTGTAGTTTGCAAATGCATGCATGGTTGGAGTTTAGGGTAAGGAGAAGGAGGGTTTACCAATCTTCTTTGTGTTCTTGAGTTTTTGGCTTGAGTGTATGAGTGTTTAAGGCTTAAGTATGAGAGTGAGTGGATGAGTGTGAGTTGGGAAAGATTGGAGAGAAAATGGTGACAATTCTTGAAGAATTCTCACTGTTTTCTCTCTATATTTCACCAGAGGTTCGGTGCAATTGGTGTTGTTCTTCCTATTTTTGTGACTGGAGGGCTCAATTTATAGCCCTCTGGAAATGACATACTTATCCGCGCGGATAGGACCCTTCAGCGTGCACTGTTCATTAAATGCAGCTCCAGCTTTGGACAAGAGGAATATTTCTTTTTGAAATTTCAAATTAACAACCAGTTTATTGTTCCCAGCCATTTCTATTTGTGGTTTTATTCCTTTTGTTTTACTTTTTGAGATTCTTTTTGAGGTTTAACCTTAAATAACAATGCCCATTTTACCCTCACTTTGTTAAAAATGTTAGGATTGTTAGGAATTGTTAGAAATGTTATAACTTTCGTTAATTTTCTAACGAAAATTCTAACAAGCTCAAATTGGAGCACTTACACCTAGGCCATCTGAAGAAGAAAGAAGGAGTGAAAGGCCTCATCCTACCACATCTTCATTGATAGGAATGGCGACCTAAGGGATAGGGTTAACCAACAGAGAGAGCAAGAGGCCGACTCAACTCTGAGAAGGCAACTCGAAGCTGACAGAGCTCAGCGTAGGTCACCCCTAAAGGGGAGAGCGATCACTTCACAGACGGGATTGAAGGGAAAGGACTCCCCCAAGGGATGAGAGGCAGAGGACACTCTCTAGGAGGGAACACCACCATGAGGAGAGGCAAAAGTCCAATTCAATCTCCCACCAAAGAGGCGACCTGGACGTTAGGGAGCTTCTCAATCCGAAAATAACATTGGATTATATGGAGGCAGATCGTAAGGCAACTGATGGAAAGGTCAAACAAAACGATTGTACTCTGCGACCTTTGGCCAAGGCCATGCTCGACAAAGGTCCACCAGTGGCGTTCAAGTTGCACGTGCTAGAAAAGTATTCAGGCACGACCAATGCCTTGAATCACATGTAATACTTTGAGGCCACTATGTGTTTGGTCTCTTCTGAGGATGACGTGCTATGCAATGCATTAACTAGCACCTTCACAGGTGTAGCACTGACTTGGTTCCACACTCTATCAATTGGCTATATCACCTCATGGAGTTATATGAGGAGGAAGTTCCTAGAGAGATTCTCTACAGCGGGGGCTCGTAAGAAGACAGTCACCAACCTAAACATGATGACTCAGGGTAAGACAGAGAGTACCATGAGTTACTTCACCAGGTTCAAATAGTTGGTCGACCAAATAGAAGAAAATCTTACAGACAGGGAGGTCATCAACTGCTTCAGAAATGGGGTGTCCTTTCCTGATCTGGATTATGAGCTCCAGGTTAGAAGGACGACCACGAGGAAGGAGTTGTTTGAAAGAGCCTATGATGTGGCCGTGGTTGAGGAACGAAAAGAAAGAAAGAAAGACAGAGGCTCCAAACATTCTGAGGTTGGTGAGTCGACAAAAGGGAGGCAGGCCAAGAATGATACCAACAAGGAGAAGAATAGAACTAGGGTGACTGAAAGAGTCCCTCAAAACTTCATCCCACTCACGGTTAGTCGAACATAAATCATGAACATGGTCGACCTAGGTTCTCCTTCCCAAATGAACACCCAAAATAAGTTTAAAAGGGATAATGGCTGGTACTGCGAGTACCACAAGGACATTGGGCATACTACTGAGGAATGTATGAGCTTGAAAAGGATCATCCAGAAGTGGGTTAACGAAGGAAGGTTGGATAGGTTTGTGAAGGGAGATCTTCCAGCAGGAGGAGATTGACCTACAATGGGTGTACCAGAGCCAAGGCAGCCAAGATTGACTTTGGGGGTGATTGCTGAGGAAACAAGCAACACAACGCTCAAGCACAAGATCTTCCAGCTGAGTAAAGCCCCATACGTACCCCCTAGAAGTTGTATTCAAGATGGGGTGATCAGTTTCTACCCATATGAGCTAGCTGCCAGTGTGACTGCGAGAGAACATACATTGGTGATTCCAGGGCTCATTGATGACTGCACTTCCAGTAGGATTTTGGTCGACACGGGGGCCTGCAAAGACATCCTCTACTACAAAAATTTCCTAGACAAGGGGTTGACAGATGTCAGGTTGTCACCTTACTAAGGTCGACTTGAGGGCTTCACCAATCACAGGGTCGACGCAAATGGCCAAATAGAGCTGGAGGTGGACATTGGACAACATCCCTTGTGGACAACAACAAAGGTAACATTTATAGTCATTGATGTTATAAGCGATTACCATGATATACTAGGAATACCTGGACATGTTGCACTAGGAATGATGCCCTCCATCTCTCATCAAAGGATCAAGTTCCCCACCATGCTAGGAGTTGGGTACATTCTAAGCACAGCTAGGGAGTACCTAGATCACCACGTACTTCGTTCCAAGAAGAAGAGGGAGTTAGAGATAGACACTTCAGAGTCCAGTTGGAAGTTTTAATTCAAAGTCTGTCACCACTACTTCCAGGCTATCTACGATCTAGTGTGTAGAAGAGGCAACCTATCCCTTATATGACCACCTCCTGACTGAGCCGACACGTCCCTCTGAAAGCACACAGGTCTCAACTAATATAGTTTTGGTCGACCAGGTTATTATTGGCGACCTATGCCTCCAAGTCAACCAAAACTCAGGGGCCTCCAATGGGGAAATAGTTGCTGAGCTAGATGATATGATCGGGGTAGAAGCTCCACACTTGGGTGTTGAAGAAAGAAAAAGGGTCAGAGAGATTATCATCGAAACCCTACAGTTTAGAGATGGCCCAGAGCTAGAGCCAGTGGACGAGCTGAAAGATATAGAAGCCAACCCATCTCACCCTGAGCAGAAAATCAAGATAGGAAGTCAGTTGTCACTAGAAGAAAAGGTGGAGATAGTCGACCTATTGGAAGAGAGTACAGATGTCTTCGCATGGAATGTAGAGGACATGAGGGGCAAGGAAGAGGTCAAAGTGCACCGCCTCGATGTTAACCCCACCATGAAATTCAAGAGCTAAAAGTTGAGAATTTTTGCTCGCGACAAAGAGGTAGCCATCAAGCAAGAGGTAGACAAACTTTTCTATGCAGGTATAATCAATGAGGCATCCTACACGACGTGGATATCTAATTTGGTGATGGTTTAAAAGGGCAACGGGAAGTGGAGGATGTGTGTCGACTTCATAGACTTAAATTTGGCTTGCCCGAAGGACAGTTACCCACTTCCTCTATTAGATAAGTTGGTCGACTCAATTGCTGGGCACGTAACCCTCAGTTTTCTTGATACATACTCGGGCTACTATCAAATCAGTATAAACGAAGACGATATTGAGAAGACAGACTTCCAAGCAGCTGGAGGGGTATATTACTATACCAAGATGTCGTTTGGGTTGAAGAATGCTGGAGATACTTATTAGAGAATGGTAAATATAGTCTTTCCTAGTCTAATTAGCCGAAACATGGAGGCCTACATCAACGACATGGTCATCAAAACTAAGGCTGGTCGTCATGTGTTCGACCTAAGGGAAATGTTCGCCAATTACAAGCAAACGACATGAAGATGAACCCAAGCAAGTGTGTATTTGGGGTAGATATAGGCATGTTTTTGGGCTTCATGGTATCACAGAGGGGTATTGAAGCCAATCCAGAGAAGATCAAGGCCCTGGTAGAAATGCAGAAGCCTACTTGCATCAAATAGGTTCAACGATTGAATGGTAGGGTCGCTGCTTTGGGTTGCTTTATAGCTAAGTAAGTAGAGAGGTCTCTCCCCTTCTAAGTTAAGTACCTATTTTGTCCCCAACCTATAGTCACTCTTTCATTTTGGTACTGAATGTATTTTTTTCGTTTTCCCCCTTAATCTACTATTTTTTGTGTGATGTCATCCTTTCGTCAATCCTCCGTCCATTACATCATTAAAAGTGCCTAGCTGGCATGATTATGTCACTAAAATGCACACATGGATTCTGACCTGTATTACATTAGGCCACGACCTAGCTGACTAAGCAACACCATAGGTTAATATAAGCCTGGCTGAGCATTCGTCTTCACCAAAGTGAACGAACGGAGGGAAGAGAGTATGAAGGCTTAATTTCTCTTGATTTTGGTTGGTTTTGGGCATTAATCAAGTTGAAACAACTCCTAAAGCAGGTATGGACAATTGATTTTGCAGATTCATGGTCTAATTTCATTATTTCGATGCTGAAATTTCCCAATTCCAAAATTAGAGTTTATAACTATTTGTTTTGAATGAGTTTAGTTAGGTTATTTTCAACTTAAAATACGTTTATGAATGGCCTCTTCTTCTTCTTCTTCTTCTTCTTCTTCTTCTTCTTCTTCATCTTCTTCTTCTTCTTCTTCTTCTCGTACTAGAGAAACATCAAATAATCAAGTGAATGGAGGACTGATTAAGTTCAAGAATGAGTGTTGAAAGTGTAAGAAAAGAGTTGTTGTTCGAAGTTCAGAGTCTGCTAAGAATCCAAAAAAGCTATACTTCTAGTGTGAGGATGATAGCTGTAATTTTTTAAATTTTTGGAGCCAAAGAAAGTTGATTTCAGTTTTTCTGCTTCATGGATTGCAAAGTGGATTGCAAGGGCTCAGCACTTCTCTGGTGGAATGAAGATGACGATGATGCTCTGTTTTATGATTTCACTTATGTCTTTGTTTTGTTTGTTGGTGATTTTGATGAAATAAAAAAGGTTCAACAGTTTTAAACCTTGAATGTATGAATGTTAATGGTGTTTAATTGATGTTAGTTTTGAAATTATATGTCTTTGTTTAGTGAATATGAATTCATATGATTATTGGTAAAATGTTACAAAGAAGTAATTCCTTTACAGTAAACCCAAATTCACTTCAGATTTATAATGGTATAGCAATTTCACAAATAAGATATTTAGAATAAACCTCTATAATAAAACCCCCAAAGTTTTTACAGCATTGAGATATTACAAAAACACAAATTCAAGAACATTATCCCATATTTATCCATTCATCTCTATCTTAAACAAAACTCTCAAAAACATTCAGACACCAAGTCAAAGTTTTTACATCCAACCACCAAAATAATGTTTGAAACCATCAACTACATTGGTTTACAAAACAAAGCATCAGAGCATTAATGTTTACAAAAGACCACAAAAAACAACCATCAACAACAATTACTTCCTCTGCCTCTTGGACCTTGACTGCTTGTGTAAGGAGTCAGCAGTGACAAAATTTCTTCCCCTTCTTGTGAATGATGACTGAAGCCCACCTTGAACATTAGAATTAGACCTACTTTGTACCTTAAACAATAAATATTAAATGTCTTTTCTCAACACATGTGTGTGGGGGGATGTATAACACAAAAAATAAATATTATGGACAAAAAAGCTTACACCATTTTGTCCTCCTCTTCCACTTGTTGCCCTACTTGTTGACCCAACATCCTAAAAAGCATCAAGGGATAATTTCATTGATTAAATTATTTTCCTATAAAATTTTGTAAAAAATAAACTACGAAACTCACATTTTCTCTTGCCCTTGCATTTTTAGATCTAGATCAAGAAGCACTTGCAAAGTTTTTCTTCTTCTTTTGACCTTGAGAAAAAAAGATATGCATTTGCTTAAAGATTTATATCTATATGTAAGTTCTTTCAAGTCAAATATACATACAGTATATGTTCCTCTTTGGTTTGTATTCTTTTCAGCAGGAATCTCATCCTTAGGCTTATCTGGACACCTTGTCATATTATGGTCCTCCTTCTTGCAGATGCTGCAAGTCATCTTCAACCCTTTTCTTGAGCTTTTAACCCTCTTGAATTGGTACTCCTCCTCCTCCTCCTCAGGTTGATTCTCTTGATTTTTTGTATTTCCCTTCTTTCCATTTCCCTTACCATCTTCAGTTGAGTCTTTTCTTCTATGCCATTTTGTTCTACCCTTTACCACCCTTGTAGGGGGAGGCAAGAGCTCTGGTTTATCAGAAGGTGGTCACATTGACATACCATTCAAAGGCTTCATCATGTTTGAATAGCACAACAAGTATGTTAATCCTTTGTAACAATCATGGACATAATCCTCTGGATTCTCTCTCATCATAGATATAGCAGAAATAGCATGGCAACAAGGGATGCCACTTAATTGCCATTCTCTTCATGTGCATGTCTTCTGCCTTAGATCAACTGTTGTCCCCCATCTAGTACCACCAATCTCATACAATCTCTCCCTATTCCACAAAGCATTACAATCTCTACTTCTAGTCGTTGAATCATTCAATTTGTTAGTAATTCTTTGACCAAATCACCTACCCTGCTCCAATCTTTTTTTGATGTAATCTCTCTTACCCCTCATTATGATCATCACTTGTTTCCTAATATCCTCAAACATGGTAATCAATGGCTTGTATCTTTCCTCTAAGATCCAGTATTTGAAAGACTCACATATGTTGTTATTAACTGAGTCGCATGTTGAGTCCAATGGGAAAAATGCTCTACTTCATTTGTTAGGTTCCCTGTCCATCAAATGTTTGAAAGCATCTTTATAAAGAGTTTTGATTTTCTCCATATAATACTGAAACCCCTCTTTGGTTGTTGATTTTGCTGCTCCCCAAAAATCCCTTCCGTAGTTTACACCTGGATGACCCATCTTTCTAAAATGACCATAGATGTGTCTAGCACAGTTCCTATGAAATATCTCTGGAAACATGTTCTTCACAGCAAGTTCCAGCCCCTGCATCATTTCATAATTAAATAAGAAACAATATATTATAAACTGCATAATAGGATTAGATAAAGTTTGGAAATTTATTACCTTTGGTTGATCACTTATGATAGTCCAACCAGTCCCATCTCCTATGCCAATGTCTTTTGCCACCAGATTGAGGAACCATCCCCATGTGTGTTGATCATCCTTTTCAACTACTGCCCATGTTATAGGGTACATTTGATTATTTGGATCCCTCCCTATTGCAATCAATAGTTCACCCTTAATCCAAGTTTTGAGAAAACAACCTTCAACCCCTATAAACTTTCTACATCCCTCCACAAAACCCCTTCTGACTGAATCAAAACAAATGTAAAACCTTCTAAACTCTGGAGGTCCAGCCCATTCATCTCATGTTCCTCTCAATACTATGGTACTTCCTGGATTTGATCTGTCAAGTTCATAGACATAATTCCAGAGCTTGGAGTAATGTTCTTTCATACACAATTGAACTGCTGCCAAAGCTCTTTTTTTTTTGCAAACACAACTTAAAACACACAACCACACCTAATTCAGTTTTTAGCATGTTTTTCACATCTATCAACTTCATTAATAGATTCTCCCTAATCTTGTCACCAAGCCTCTTAGCTAACCATTTTGAGTTCACAATTCTAATGTACAATGATTTACTACATGTATGTTCCTTTTGATATGTATTCCCCTTATATGTGCCATAATTATCATCAAAACTAGCATATAGCTCCCAAGGACAGCTAGCACATTTAGCATGAATCCTCTTTTTGTCATTTTTCTTGAACCAGATTGAGTAACCATTTTGGGCTACAAATGCTCTAATATGGTCCTTCAACTGTACAACTCCATTAAATATCATATCTACACAAAAATCAAAACCATTAATGTCAATATTAGGATTGAATCTGACTTCCACTTTTGGTTTGCGTTTGGGGACCTTAAGCCACTCATCTTCATCACAAGTTTCATTCGGATCAATCTCAGATTCACTGTCATTCCCATCATCACTAGCCCATTTCTTGAACTCACTAGCAATATCAAACTGGAAGTAATTAGGCTATTGGCCAATATCCCCACTTTGATTTCTCATAGATTCACTGTCTTCCACATTCTCATTCTCATTTGTTTCATCCCTTCGAGCCTCATTTGGAATTTCTCTCTCAATACCAACTCCATCTACACTTTCATTCACTACATCATCCCCTCCATTATCAGTACCCACATTAGGATTATCTAGTTTTTTTCTAACTTCTTTAGCATGAATCCTATTATCAAGATACTCATCATCATCAGTCATCTCATCTCCATCCAAACTCTCATTATCATCATCTGATTCCTCCTCAAACTCAACATTTTTTCCTTTCCTTTACTTTGACTCTGAGTCTGATTAACCAAATCATCAAATACTTTTGCATTATTTGCCCACCATTCATCATTTTCTACATTATTTCCCTCACCAGTTTCCCTACCAACCTTATTACCATCATCCAGATCAACTATCTCAATATTATCCTCATTTTCAACATTATTTCCCTCAACAGTTTCCTCACCAAACTTATCACCTTCATCCAGATCAACTATCTCAATATCATCCTCATTTTGATTACAGTTTGAATAGGTCATATTTACCTTTTCAGGTTGCTCTACTATTGGTGCCCATAGTTCACCAATAACATGTTTAACATACAAATGTACCTCTCCATAAATGTTAGCAATTTCACATGCATCCTTTATTGCGCATCACATTCAATTAAAGCCAGGCCTGCATTCAAATCTAACGCTGGAATTGCATAAAATAGAGAATCCCCACGCATGTAACCCAAGTCATTAACATATTTGCACAAGTCGTTATACACTATAAAGCCAATATCCATACCCTTTATCCTAGTTACTTCTACACCAACATACTTTCTGTCAAAACCCTGAACTATTTCCACACGGTGATGTATTACCAAATCAACATACCTGTTTGGTGTTATTATGAACTTTGCCTTGCTTGCCTCATCAGTAATTGGGATGGACTAATTATCATTAAAAACCATTCTGTAAACCCTAGAACACTAGAAAATAAAACCTATTAAGTTAACAAGACAAAATATCAAGCAAAATTTATTGAAATTGAGGAAATCGAATTAGATATTCCCAATTTTGGGTTCGATCAAACATTACCTCTTGAATTGGTGCACTTATCTCCGTAATTGGAATCATAAATTTCGTGGATTTGGATCTTGAAAAACCCTAGAGAGAAGGAGAGTAAGTAAGCTGGTGTGTGGGGGGAAACACCCGCCTTAATTACTCAGACAATTACGTGCTTGGGTCGTGGCCTAATTTAATCCAGGTCAGAATCCATGTGTGCATTTTAGTGATATAATCATGCTAGCTAGGCATTTTTAACGGTGTAATGGATGGAAGGATGGCATCACATAAAAAATAGTAGGTAAAGGGAAAAAACGAAAAAAATACATTCAGGACCAAAATGAAAAAGTGACTATAGGTTGGGGACGAAATAGGAACTTAACTCCTCCCCTTCTTCAAAACTTTGAGGGGGATGAAAACATTTGAGTGGACGGCCAAATGTTTCTCGTCATTCCAACAGCTCAAGGAATACCTCGCCTCCCCACCGTTGCTTAGTAGCCTGATTCAAGGAGAAAGTTTGTACGTCTTCCTATCAACTCGAGATCAAGAAGTGGCTGCAATTCTAATTAGAGAGGAAAATGGCCTTCAGAAGTCAGTTTATTATGTGAGCAAGGCTTTGTCCGACGTAGAGGGGAGATACTTCAATGTTGAGAAGGTAACCTATGCCTTAGTGGTAGCAGCCAGAAAGCTACGGGCTTACTTCTCTGCTCACCCCATTGTTATACTGACTAATGCTCCGTTAAGGAAGATATTGCATAAGCCGGAAAGCTCAGGTCGACTACTCAACTGGTACATAGAGTTGATGGAATTTGACATTGAGTATAGGCCTCGAAAAGCTTTATAGGCTCAACCTATGGCTGACTTCTTGGTCGAGCTTACGTTCACCAAATAGTATAATGCAGAGGTCTCCCCAAAAAAGAGCTTGAAGGGGAAATATCAATTGAGCCAATAGACAGTGAGTTTACCCAATGATTGCTGGAAGGTTTACTCGGATGGATCTGCTACAAAGAGTGTTAGTAGAGCTGGAATTGTGTTGATCGAATCAGAGACTGGTAGAGCTTTTGAAGAATCTTTAAAGTTCAAATTTCAAGCCTCCAATAACTAGGCAGAGTGTGAGGCCTTAATCGCAGCAGTTGAGTACACTAGATGCTTTGGGGCGACCAAAATCATAGCCTATTGTGACTCCCAATTGATCGTGCATCAAGTCAAGGGAGAGTATGAAGTGATGATCCTATTCTGATCAAGTATTGCAAGCTAGTGAAAAAGTTGGTCCAAAATTAGGAGTTTTGGGAGATATAGAGGGTAGGTCGTAAAGAAAATGAGTTGGTCAACCTACTCTCCAAGTTAGTTACTTCAGATAAGCAACATGGACAACCAATCTCATACTTAGTGCATCCAGAATACGAAAGAGTGCATGTTCTATGCTCGATCTACGACTCTAAGTGTTGGATTGATGAGATGAAAGCCTACATTGAGACAGGCGAGCTACCAGCTAATGAGCGAAAAGCCAGAATGGTAAGGAAGAAATCCCATAGGTTCACTATACATTGGGATGCATTGTTCAGAAGGTCATTCGTTAAGCCTTTGTTAAGGTGTGTTCATCCTATAGAAGTTTCTCAACTCTTGCTCGAAGTGCATAGTGGAGTCTGTGGAGGACACCCGGGGGCCAGAACTTTGGCAGACATGATACTTACATTGGGATATTATTGGCCTCATTTAAGGGAAGATGCTCATAAGTTTAACCTTTTTCAAACGTATGAGACACAGAACGATGCACTCAACTGAGTCGAAACTACATCAACCGTTATCTCATCATGATCCGTATTAAGATATAATGATGCACCCAACTGAGTCGAAACAACATCAAAATACCCGAATATTTCACAAGTATTCTAATCAAGGGGTGACATAAAACTTAAACATTTAATAAGGTTTTCCATATAGCAACAAACATCGCATGGTTGTATATGAAACTTATGTGTACATAACCATGAACATGGGATTTCACATAATATCCTACTTTAGGATCATCCAAATAATCATGTAACAAATAACAATTATCAATTACATAATTATTCAATTCTCAAAAATTTAAGGATTCAAATAATCATGTTAATCAAATTTAATATGAACATCAAATCATAAACAAATAATTTGTTTCAATTTGAGAATTTACTAATCTAATTAATCAAATTAAAAAGATCAATAACCCATGTAAAAGATCAATTATATCAATCAACTATTAATCATAATCATGTTATATCGCATATAATTGTTTCATAAAACAATACACATAAAATCATCAATCTATATCATCTTAGCATGTTAAGCATATAATCCAATTATATCTAGCATGCCAATTTAACCTAATCATGATTAAACGCAGCTCTGATACCAGAATTGGGTTTTGGGGTTACATGCGCAGTGGAAGATTTATATAATTCACAAAACCCTAGCCATGAATCCTTCTAACATGAATAGAACTAAAATTATGAATATAGATTTACTAACCTTGCTTGCGAGTTTCTCTTTCGTACATGATTCATAATTCACCTTTGAGTCGTAGACGAAACTTTAATCTTCTTCCCTGTTCTTCCTTGTGATGAATCAACAATGCTAGGTCTTCAAGCTTTAGGTCATAAAACAATCACCCTCTATCGGTAATCCACACGCGAATGAACCAAGATCGAATCTTGTTGTATTGCTAGATGATCCCCGATTGTTGAAACCCTTTTCATTAATCTATGGCTAATATGGAATTGAATCTAGGGTGTATTGATCTTTGATTTGTAATCAAAATCAAGAGATTTGTGTTTCTCAAGCCCTAAAATTTGTGTGTCTTGGCTGAGGCAAAAGGGGCTATTTATACTTTATAAATATCCCTAACTGTTAGGGAGAAAATCCCTAATCTAAAGCCAAAACGAAACTGCTGAAACGGGGCTGGGCGATCGCCCGCAAAGGTTCCCGGCGACCGCCCAGTTGTACAACCTTTTTATGAACTTTCGAAAAACGTTGTGAGCGGTCACCCACAACTTCCTGGTGGTCGCCCATCTGTACAGCGGTTTGTGGACGGTCACCCACTATCCCCTTCGGCGGTCGCCCAGCTGTTCAGTTCCATATTTGAGCCATTTTCAATCCATTCTTTGTGTATGACCCTTTAGGAATTATATTTTATGTTGGTAGTGAGTTGAAACATCATCCTCACAAGACATAAGTGGTTTCTAGCAAGCCATTATGTCCACCCAATTAAATATAACATCAAAGCTTGATTCCTTGATAGATCAATATCACAATCCCTTTGTCTCACGATGTCATATTGAACATAAGTCATGGTCCACGTCAAATTACATTGTTCAATGCATTCTTGATTCCGAATATGTTGATAATCCAAGTGCATTTGATCTTTATCAAATCTCTTGAGTGTGGCTACACATTTCATCAACACTATTTATCGAGGGGCCCAAGCAGACATCTCTCATAATGAGGGACAAATCCCATCTTGACTTATCATTCTTCCCTACAAGAATCCAATCGTGCCAACATAGCCCTTATTGCTATTCTATTAAAGATAGTGTTAGACTACATCAAACACAACGTTCATCATGTGGAAGACGATGATAATCTCAGGTATTAAGGATTCCAATGACACGACTATCATGAGATTTAATCATGACATATATGACCATCGACCATGTCATAAATCTCATAGATGGGTCAGTCCAGTACATTGTTCTCTAACAAGTACCTATAAGTGTAATGTGTATCCCCATGCCTATAATCATCTCTATGATTATCTATTACCAACTTATACTAGTTATTCACAATAACTAGGGATACAGAATATTATAACAAACATGTAAAATATATAATACTCAAGATAAACATTCTCTATTATAATATGGTAAAGAGGATTACATAACGGTATTGGTTATGAGTCAAAATAACTATACGCCTAGGGCATAGCACCAACAATCTCCCACTTGCACTAGGCCCAATCTCATATGTATCGTATACCCAAGGGCCTAACATGACTATCATGCTTTACTTGTGCGAGGGGCTTTGTAAGCGGATCCCCTTTGTTATCATCGGTTGATACTTTGCATATCTTAACATCTCCTCTTTCTATGAATTCTCGAATGAGGTGGAAACGTCTAAGAATGTGTTTGGATCGCTGATGTGACCTTGGTTCCTTTGCTTGCGTAATGACACCATTGTTGTCACAATAAAGTTTCACCGGATTAGTGATACTTGGAACGAATTTCAAATCACTAATGAACTTCTTGATCCAAACTGCCTCCTTAGTTGCATCGGATGCCGCTATATATTCGACCTCAGTTGTAGAATCGGCTATGGTACTTTGCTTGGAACTCTTCCAACAAATCGCACCTCTGTTAAGCATAAACACAAACCCCGATTGCAATCTAAATCATCTTTGTTAGTTTGGAAGCTTGCATTTATGTAACCTTTTATAACAAAGATCATCTTCCATCCCTCCAAAGATCAAGAACGCATCCTTAGTCATTCTTAAGTACTTAAGGATTGTCTTAACTGCCATCTAATGGTTTTCACCAGGATCAGATTGGTATCTGCTCGTCATGCTTAGATCATACGAGACATCAGGTCTAGTACAAATCATGGCATACATGATAGATCTAATAGCCGAAGCGTATGAAATCTCATTCATTCTCTTTCGCTCACCAGTTGTCTTAGGACACTGAGTCTTGCTAAGAGTAATACCATGGCCCATTGACAAGTTTCCTCTCTTAGAATTTTCCATCTTGAATCTTCTAAGAACTTTGTCAATGTAAGTACTTTGACTCAAACCAATCATCCTTTTAGATCTATCTCTATAGATCTTGATGCCAAGGATGTAGGCGGCTTCACCCATATCTTTCATTGAGAAACACTTTCCCAACCAAGACTTGACAGTCTGAAGTGCAGGAATATCATTTCCAATAAGTAAGATATCATCGACATACAATATTAGAAATAGTACTACGCTCCCACTAAAATTCATGTATACACATGGTTCATCTTCGTTCTTGATGAAGCCAAATTCTTTGATCGATTCATCAAAACGAAGATTCCAACTCCTAGAAGCTTGCTTCAACCCATATATGAATCTTTGCAACTTGCATACTTTGTTAGAATTTCTTGGATTGACAAACCCTTCAGGCTGTGTCATATACACATCCTCAAGTGGTTTCCCATTTAGGAAAGCTGTTTTGACATCCATTTGCCATATCTCATAGTCGTAATATGCGGCTATGGCAATTAAAATCTAACAGACTTAAGCATTGCAACTGGCGAAATGGTTTCATCATAGTCAACACCATGAATTTGTCTATATCCCTTTGCTACAAGCCTAGCCTTATAAGTATGCACCTTCCCATCCATGTCGGTCTTCTTCTTGAAGACCCACTTGCACCCTATGGTTTTTACACCTTCAGGTGGATCAATCAAGTTCCAAACTTGATTATCGTGCATGGATTGTAATTCGGATTCTATGGCTCCTAGCCATTTATCCGAATCAGGAGTGGACATTGCCTCTTGATAGAAAGTAGGTTCGTCATTCTCAATGACTTCCACTTCATTACTTTCCTATACGAGAAATTCATATCTCTTGGGTTCGGATCGTAACCTATCCGATCTACGATAGACTTGTGCATCTTGAACCGCTTCCACAACTCATTGTGAACTTGGTTCCGTCTCTACTCTCGGTTCCATGTTATCTTTGAGCTCTTGAACTTCTTCAAGATTAATTTTACTCCCACTAGATCCTTTATTGAGAAACTGTTTCTCAAGAAAAGTACCATATTGAGCAACAAACACTTTGTTCTCATTGCGGTTGTAAAAGTAATATTCTTTAGTTTCCTTAGGATAACCAACAAAAATAACTTTGTCAGATTTTGGTGCTAACTTATCGGAGACAAGTCTCTTCACATAAGCTTCGCAACCCCAAATCTTCATGAAAGACAAATTTGGTTTTCTTCCATGCCACATCTCATGTGGGGTCTTAGGAGCCGATTTAGTAGGGACTCTATTCAGTGTGAAGGCAGCAGTCTCTAATGCATGTCCCCAAAAGGAAATAGGAAGGTCAACTTGACTCATCATCGAACTAACCATGTCCAACAAGGTTCTATTCCTCCTTTCAGATACACCATTCCATTGTGGTGTTCCGGGTGGAGTCAACTCTGAAACAATTCCACAGTTTTGTCAAACTCTTGGCTTAAATATTTACCACCACGATCGGATCGAAGTACTTTAATAGTTTTGCCAAGTTGATTTTGTACTTCATTTTGAAATATTTTAAATATATCAAATGCTTCACTTTGGACTTCTTTAGATAGACATAGCCATATCTAGATAAGTCATCAGTGAATGTAATGAAATACCGAAATCCTCCCCTAGCAATGCTACTTATTGGTCCACATACATCTGTATGTATTAGGGTCAATAAGTCACTAGCCCTTGCACTACTCTTAGTGTAGGGTGGTTTGATCATTTTTCCCAATAAACAAGATTCGCATATCTCATATGATTCATAATCATTTGAATCTAAAAGTCCATCTTTATGGAGTTTAGATATGCGTTTCTCATTTATATGACCAAGCCGGCAATGCCACATGAACGTGTTGTTCACATCATTCGGTTTAGATTTCTTATTAACATGATAGATATCTTCAACATCATTTTGTTTCTCAACATCAAGGATATAAAGGCCATTAAATGAATTTGCAATACAATAAAGCATATCATTTAAATAAATAGAAAACTTCTTATTCTCATTAAGAAACATATATCCTTCATTATCCAAACAAGAAACAGAAATAATATTCCTACTCAAATCCGGAACATAATAACAATTGTTCAAAATAAGTACTACTCCATTAGGTAAAGTAACATCATATGTTCCTACGGCTAATGCAGCAACTCTTGCTCCATTTCCCACACGTAGGTCCACTTCACCCTCTTTGAGTAGCTTTCTATTCTTTAGCCCCTGCACATTTAAACAAATGTGAGATCCACATCCGATATCCAATACCCATGAGCAAGAAGTAGAAAGGAAAATATTTATCATATAGATACCTGAATCAGTAGCAATCGTATTGCCCTTCTTCACTTTTAGGCCTTCCGTATAAGCCTTGCAATTTTGCTTCCAATGACCAACCTCTTGGCAATGGTAGCAAATTGCATCCTTTTGAGACACTTTGGGTTTTGCCTCTTTGGCATTGGCAACTTTTTCCTTAAGTTTAGCAACCTTTGCTTTTCCTACTTTGCCTTCCTTTTTGAGCTCTTTTCCTTTGTTAACCATTAACACCTTTGCGGTACTAGGCTTCTTGATATTTTTCTCTGCAGTCTTAAGCATTGTATGCAATTCTGATAGATTTTCTCCATTCCACTCATGTTATAGTTCATAATGAAATGACCATAACTTTCAGGCAATGAATTCAATATCGTATCCGTTGCGAATTTCAAACTCATAGAATACCCAAGCCTATCAAGGTGCTCAATACTCCCTCCGTCCCACCGATCTTAAGAAAACTTTCCATTTTGGGCGTCCCACTAATCTTAAGAATTCCCAAAATGGAAAGTTTATATTACTTTTATATTAAATGGGACCCACTTGTCATACTCACAACAATAATCTCATCACTATTCCCTCCACTCATTCTCTCTCCTATTTAATTTTTCACACTCACAACACTTCTTCCACTCATTCTCTCTCCTAATACTATAATAATATTCCTTAATTCCCACACCAAATGAAAAATTCCTAAGATGGCTGGGACGGAGGGAGTATATCCTTTCATCTTAAGGACATGAGGACTCACCGACTGCCCCTCTTGCATCTTGCATGCATTAAAAGCCTTCACCACATCATATCTCTCTTGCCTAGCTTGCACTTGGAACATTTCCTTTAAGCGTTGTGCTAGGTCAAAAGCTGCTTTCATGTGTTCAAGGTCCTTATGAAGAGCCTTACACATGGTGGCAAGCATAAGGCAAGCAACATCATTAGAATCATCAACATGTTTCTTATGTTGCTCCTTATCTGCCCTTGAAGCATTGGCAGCGGGTTCAACAGGAATAGGTTCATCAAGAACGTACAGTTTATTCTCTTGCCTTAGAACAATTCTTAGGCTTCTGATCCAATCAGAATAGTTTGTACCGTTCTCTTCGAGCTTGTCCTTCTCAAGGACGGATCGCAGTGACAAGTGTTGATTATTGTGAGATGCCTTTCTATAATAAAACATACAAACAATATGAGCACAAATAAGTATCAAAACATTTACCATTTAAGAGACAAATAATGTATTTCACAAATACTCCTACTAAATTATACACCTACAAATACAAGCATGTATCATATAATTATAATGGGCTAAGATCCATATTTTACTTGATTTTGGTTTAACTGAGTCAATGCCCAAAATCAAGCTATTTAGATAGATAACATTTATCAATCATATCATATACTCCCTCCGTTCCGGGTTAATACGCACATTTTTGTTTGACACGAGAATTAAGATAAAAGGTGAAAAAGGTGATGTGTTGTGAGTGTAGATGGTTGGGTAGGAGAGAGAAAGTGGAGTAAGTGGGTAATGGTTAGGAGTAGAGACAAGTGGGTCCCATTTCCATTTTGGGAAAGTGCATATTATTGTGGAATGCCCAAAAGGTGTCTTTTAGCAGATTATCGTGGGACGGAGGGAGTATGACTCTTAGAACTTTTATGAGATTCTAGACATCATATGTCAACACATGTTTTAATCTCATCTATGCCTTCAGTCAAAACTCTTATGAAAGCACCAATTAAGTTTAACTTTTTTCAAACGTATGAGACATAGAACGATGCACCCAACTGAGTCGAAACTACATCAACCGTTATCTCATCTTGATCTGTATTAAGATATAATGATGCACCCAACTGAGTCGAAACTACATCAAAATACCCGAATATTTCACAAGTATTCTAATCAAGGGGTGACATAAAACTTAAACATTTAAGAATGTTTTCCATATAGCAACAAACATCGCATGGTTGTTTATGAAACTTATGTGTACATAACCATGAACATTGGATTTTACATAATATCCTACTTTAGGATCATCCAAATAATCATGTAACAAATAACAATTATCAATTACATAATTATTCAATTCTCAAAATTTATAGATTCAAATAATCATGTTAATCAAATTAAATATGAACATCAAATCATAAACAAACAATTTGTTTCAATTTGAGAATTTACTAATCTAATTAATCAAATTAAAAAGATCAATAACCTATGTAGAAGATCAATTATATCAATCAATTATTAATCATAATCATGTTATATCGCATATAATACACATAAAATCATCAATCTATATCATCTTAGCATGTTAAGCATATAATTTAATTATATCTAGCATGCCAATTTAACCTAATCATGATTTAACGCAGCTCTGATACCACTATTGGGTTTAAGGGTTACATGCGCAGCGGAAGATTTATTTAATTCACAAAACCCTAGCCATGAATCCGTCTAACATGAAGAGAATTAAAATTATGAATATAGATTTACTAACCTTGGTTGTGAGTTTGTCTTTCGTACACGATTCGTAATTCACCTTTGAGTCGTAGACGAAACTTTGATCTTCTTCCTTGTTCTTCCTTGTGATGAATCAACAATGCTAGGCCTTAAAGCTTTAGGTGATAAAGCAATCACCCTCTATCGATAATCCACTCACGAACGAACCAATATCGAATCTTGTTGGATTGCTAGATGATCCCCGATTGTTGATACCCTTTTCAACAATCTATGGCTAATATGAAATTGAATCTAGGGTGTTTTGATCTTTGATTTGTAATCAAATTCAAGAGATTTGTGTTTCTCAAGCCCTAAAATTCGTGTGTCTTAGATGAGGCAAAAGGGGCTATTTATACTTTATAAATATCTCTAACTGTTAGGGATAAAAGTCCTAATCCAAAGCCAAAACGAAACAGCTGAAATGGGGCTGGGTGGTCGCCCACAAAGGTTCCCGGCGGCCACCCAGTTGTACAGCCTTTTTATGAACTTTCGAAAAATGTTGTGAGCAGTCGCCCATAACTTCCCGACGGTCTCCCATCTATACAGCGGTTTGTGGGTGGTCGCCCACTATCCCCTCCGGCGGTCCCCCAGCTGTTCAGTTCCATATTTGAGCCATTTTCAATCCGTTCTTTGTGTGTGACCCTTTAGAAATTATATTTTATGTTGGTAGTGAGTTGAAACATTATCCTCACAAGACATAAGTGGTTTCTAGCAAGCTATTATGTCCACCCAATTAAATATAACATCAAATCTTGATTCCTTGATATATCAATGTCACAATCCCTTTGTCTCACGATGTCATATTGAACATAAGTCATGGTCCACGTCAACTTATATTGTTCAATACTTTCTCGATTCCGAATAAATTGATAATCCAAGTGCATTTGAGCTCTATCAAATCTCTTGAGTGTGGCCACACATTTCATCAATACTATTCATCAAGGGACCCAAGCAGACATCTCTCATAATGAGGGACAAATCCCATCTTGACTTATCACTTTTCCCTACAAGAATTCAATCGTGCCAACATAGCCCTTATTGCTATGCTATTAAAGATAGTGTTAGACTACATCAAACACAACGTTCATCATGTGGAAGACGATGATAATCTCAGGTATTAACGATTCTAATGACACGACTATCATGAGATTTAATCATGACATATATGACTATAGACTATGTCATAAATTTCATAGATGGGTCGGTCTAGTAAATTGTTCTCTAACAAGTACCCATAAGTGTAATGTGCATCCCCATGCATATAATCATCTCTATGATTATCAATTATCGACTTATACTAGTTATTCACAATAACTAGGGACACAGAATATTATAACAAACATATAAAACATATAATACTCAAGATAAACATTCTCTATTATAATATGGTAAAGACGATTACATAACGGTATTAGTTATGAGTCAAAATAACTATACGCCTAGGGCATAACACCAACAAGATTTTGAAACAGAGATGAAGAGATTGGGAGTAAAACACTGGAAGTCGTCAGTCGTTATTCCTAAGGCAACGGGCAAGCAGAGGCGTCCAACAAGTTGGTATTCAGTGCCCTAAGAAAGGGCCTACTTGGTCGTGCAGGCAGATGTTTGGACGGACTACCCCTTGCTCTTTGGGCAGTCCGCACAACCACCCGAGGGCCCACTGGGGAAACCCATTAGCTATTACTTTTTGGTTGGAAGCTATGGCACCTGCCGAGCTATGAATTCCTACAGCAAGGGTTGCTTTGTTTGATCAGAACCAGAATTACTCCAACAGATTGCTCGACTTGGACCTATTGGATGAGAAACAGATGACTGCTCATCTTAGAATGGTCTATTAAATACAGAAAATTAAGGGGTATCACGACAAGAAGGCCAGGAAGAGGTCGTTCAATGTTGGGGACTACGTCCTACGAAAAATTGAGGTAACTGGAAGGAAGGCTGAACATAATAAGTTATCTCCGAATTGGGAAGGACCCTTCATCGTCACTAGAATTGTTAAAGATTGGAACTACATGATTGGCCATCCGGGTGGTGACGAGCTGAAACGTCCTTGGCATGCTATCCACCGAATTAAATATTATTTTTGATTGAGCTCTCTATGTAACGATCTACTTCATCAATAAAATGGGGTTACCCCTAAGAAGTTCTATTCACAAACAATGTTATACTTATAACACAATGCAATTAAGATCCGACTCTTGGTCGATCTCGAAACATTAAACATACTTGACTAAAGTCCTAAGTCAATCTCGTTCTTAAACAGGTTCTACTGAAGACTTAGGTCAGTCTCATTCCTAAACAGACTCGACTAAAGTCCTAGGTCAACCTCGTTCTTAAATTGGTTCGACTGAAGACTTAGGTCAGTCTCATTCTCAAATAGACTAGACTAAAGTTCTAAGTCAACCTCATTTTTAAACAGGTTCGACTGAAGACTTAGGTCAGTCTCATTCTCAAACAGACTCGACTAAAGTACTAAGTCAACCTTGTTCTTAAACAGGTTCGACTGAAGACTTAGGTCAGTCTCGTTCTCAAACAGACTCGTCTAAAGTCCTAAGTCAACCTCATTCTTAAACAGGTTCGACTGAATACTTAGGTCAGTCTCGTTCATTAAACAGGCTCGACCAAAATCTTAAGTCAACCTCGTTCTTAATCAGATTTGACTGAAGAGTTGAGTCAGTCTCGTTCCCAAACAAGATTTATAAGTTAAAATGCCTCCCAAACCGGGCTAAGACATTAACTACTAAAAAAAATAATCAAAGATTGTTTGGTGCTTGTTCGTTACAAAAAAACAAAATAATAGATCAATCTTATTGATCGTCATTTGGCTGCTCCTGCCCCTGCTCTTGCTGTTGCTGCTGCTCACTCTTCTCAGCTTCATCAAACACTTGATCATGGGTGACCTCTTCTTCCTCATCATCAGATTCTTCGGCCTACTCGAGCTCCGGGAGAATGGAGTTGAAGTTCTTTTGCTCAATTGGAGGGGCAACCCAGGGTTCTAGCTCGTCCTCTGCGTCTTGCTTGGCTATGACGGCCAAGTCATTGTCATTATAGGGCACCAAAGGATGGCCGGCATGAGCTGCCTCATCATATCGATCAGTAGAAGCCCATTGGGCTACTTTCTCAACTGACAGCTCGATCGTGGGATCAACAAGGGCCCACTGAGCCATGTATTGGCGCCCAACATCATAGAAATCCCTAGCTCGGGGCACTTTGATGTTGTAACACTCATCACTGTTTTTAAATTGCTCGACAGCGGCCTTCCCCTGAGCTAAAGCTTCTTCCTCCCACCTCAACCTAGCTGCCTAGTAGTCGTTGTTCATTTTTCGATCCTTCTATTGTGATCTTGGACCAAACTAGACAGTTGGCCGAGCTGCCCCTCCAACTTTTCCTTCTCCTGCTTGGTGCGAGCTACCTCCTCCTCTAAAGCCGCCTTGGTGGGAGTCAAAGAATCAACCTGGGCCTGAAGGCGAGCGAGCTGCTCTTTTGCCACCTTCAAGGCATCATCTCTCTCATTCTCAGCACTAAAGTGAACGGCCTGAAGAGCCCGTCATTGGGATTCAGACTCAGAGAGCTTTTCCCTAAGCACAACAGCTTCCCTTGCCTTTTGGGAGTAATTGGCAGAGGCGATTTTCTCCCCCTCCAAAGCAACTTTCCAATTGCATTTGGCTTGCTCTGTCAAAGCAAGAGACTTCACAGCAAAGAAAAGACAGTTAGTAATGTGACGCCCAAAGTTCTAACGACCAAACAGAAAAGGAAAAATATGGAAAATACAAGTTATACCTCGAAAGCAAGGAGGCTCGACCTATCGTTGTACTCTTCTGGGGTGAGCCCCTCCTCAACAAATTGGGCTAGGAAATTCCTATCTGCCGCCCTCTGAAATTACCCGGGATTTCGCGCGGGGCGCGAAACGCGGTTGTCTTTCGCGGAGGGGTTGGTGTCTGAGACCTCGCTTCATGGGAAGGAACTAAATGAGGAGTCGCCACGCGGTTTTTGTATTTTGAGCCCAAACGTTGAGAAACGGCTATTGTGAAAAGGTGTCGTTTTTATTGGTAGCAAAAACTTAGGAAAAGGCTTTAAAAAGGGGGATCATTTTTATTGGCAGCAAAAACGAGTAAAAAGCTTTTTTGTACCAGAGATTGTTAGGTTCGGAGGTCAAGTTACGTTTCGGGTAGAGTATTACGAGATCGCCCGAAACGCCTCGCATGACGAGTCTTTCTACCTTTCTCGAAATCGTGTGCGTGTGTGTGTGTGTCTTTTGAAATGGGGGCTTGAATGACAAGCTTAATCTTGGTTTGAATGACAAACGTTTGATTAGGTGACTTTTGAAAAGACGAGCGTTTGAATGACAAACGTCAGTTTTGAGTTTGAAATGAGCGTTTGCGTGGCAAACGTCGGTTTTGAGACGGAAATGAGCATTTGCGTGGCAAACGTCGATTTTGAGTTTTGAAATGAGCATTTGCGTGGCAAACGTCGATTTTGAGTTGAAAATGAGCGTTTGCGTGGCAAACGTCGATTTTGAGTTGAAAAGGAGTTCGAAGGCCGAACTCCGGTTTTTTGAACCGGGCACGTCATTGTTAACGATTTTTACGGGAAAAATGCGTATTAAATGATTTTAAGTGTCAAATGGCGGCTTTGAGTTTGAAGATGAGCGTTCGGAGGCCGAACGTCATTTCGCGCGTTTTGAAAGAGAGTTCGACGGACGAACTCCGGTTTTGAACCGGTGTGAATGTGGTGCCCAAATTTTGTGTTGGATTCACGCGAGTTTGAAGACATCCGAGTTATTTGAAAAACGGAGTCGCCACGCCATTTTGATTACCTCAAAACTTTGAAAAAAAGGTTTTATGGGTTCGGAGGTTAAGTTACCCCTTGGGAAGAACGTTTGGCGTTCACCCAAAGTGCCTTGCCGGAGCAAGTCTCCCAAGATTTCAGTAATCGTGCTTGCTTGCGTGCTTTCTTGTGTGCATGTATTTGAAAATAAGGGGGGAAATGTCCCAAGTTGTCTTCCGGACGTACAAACCATTTATTGGTTGTCGCTCGGGATTCCTTGGAATTTTATGTATTTGGGATTATGATCCCGTCCTCATCTTATGACTTGTGATCATCGCATTTTAAACCTCGAGACCCTCGGGACTTGCTTGATCGAGAGAATGACTCTCTTTTGGTCAAAGATGAGGTTCTTTAGGAAAGGAGGGTCCTTAGCCCATCAATCCTACGCTTTAAGACGGTCGAGCTCGTATAGAGGCTTCATACTCTTTCTTAAGTGATAATCGGAGATATAGGGTTCAAGGTATCCCTTTCTAAAGAAATATGGAACCTTTAATGGAAGGAACGATGTAAAGATAGGATCTTTTACACCGGTCCGTTCCAAGGTTGGGGGAAAGGGGGAAATGCATGATGAAAAATGACACTTTAATGAAAAAATGACATTTTTTGAGTTGCAAATGATGCACTTAGTTTAAAGAAATAATCTTTATTGCAAATGATGCATAAAGATTTGATTTTTATGCAAATGATGCATTTTTGTTGAAGAAATTGGCATTCATTATGCAAATGATGCATAAAGATTGCATTTTGAAAAGCATATGATGCTAGTTTATGGTAAAGACATGGTCTTTAAAGCAAATTATGCTTGAACAAGGGGTTTTGAATGCAAAGGATGCATTTTTATTGAAAAGATTGGATTTTTATATGCAAATGATGCATAAAAATGACATTTTTATTTGAAAATGGGAGTTTTAGGTGCAAAGGATGCACCTTTATGAAAAAAGACTACATTTTTATGACAAATGAGGTCCTAATGCATGCAAAAGGGAAAGGGGTGATAAAGATGTGATCTTTAACTATGAATGCCAAGTCCCAAGCAAGATATATGAATGCAATGAGCAAGTATATCAATTAAAAGCAAGGTTAGGGCGTGCGAGGTTACCAATTGCTTCCTTTGCTTCTTTGGTTGGAGCTAGGAGGAGAGATTGGTCTTGGATCTTCAAGGAGGAGGGAGGGAGCTTCTTGGCCTTCTTCTTCACCTTCTTGAGCCTTCACCAATATTCTTCACGTCTTGGGAGTGACTGAGTGTATTGCTATGGATTGTGTGTGTTGTTGTTGTTTTTGAAATGGGTAGAGGAGGGCTCTATTTATAGGCAGTCTGGATAAGGCTAATGAAGCCGTGCGGCCAGAGACCTTGGGCTAATGCAGCCGTGCGGGCTTATCCACAATGACTCAGCATTCTAGAACCATGCAAGGTGGCATTATTCTAGAACCTTCTTCCTAATTAAGAAAAACGTGTTTCTTAATTAGGAAGGCTCCCTTCAGCCCTTAATTTTAATTTGGGACTGTCCAGAATATTTTCGGAACACTAGGAAGGTCCGGGGAATTACCGGGAAACTTACCGAAATTGCCGGGAAATTTGCTTAGGAAGGCATGAGCCGGATTTGGGTACTTACGAAGCCCCTCGGCAATGTCACTTGCAAGGCGAGTGGGGTTGTCGATAGAAAAGGATCCGATGCGGCGAATGCCGAGACGGATGGGTGACCAAGATGGTCTAGTGGCTGAACCTTTTGGAAGGCTACCTACGTATCCGGAGGAATCAAGCCGGGCCGTAGTTCGGAATTAGGATCCGCCGGGGGAGGAAGAAGAGAAGCTGGTCTCTTCTTTGGGGAAAAAGAAGAGAGAATGACCTAGGAGGTCAAGCAATTGATCCTACTGGGGATATGCTAGGAGTGACCAAGGTGGTCGGATATCTGAACTTCTATGAGGGGCTGCTTTATCACCGAGGAGTGACAAAGAAACAGGGTGACCAAAGTGGTCGAATGGCTGGACCTTTTATAAAAGGCTACCTACGTATCCTGGAGGAATCAAGCCTTGATCGTAGTTCAAGCATCACTAGATAGTTAGGAACGATGTCTAGGATTCTTGAGATTTTGACAATTAATGGAGGCTGTCACCTGATTGAAACTAGAGCTTACGTCACTATCGAGTGGATAGAGGTAGCTAGAGTTTGGTGAACTTGAGCATACGTCTCAATCTCTTTCGAATCAGAGATATGGGTTGCCAAAGTTTGAATGATTTAAGCATACGTCACTATTCGGGATAGAGGTAGCTTAAGTTGAGAGAAACTTAAGCGTACGTCACTATTCTGGATAGAGGTAGCTTAAGTTGAGAGAAACTTAAGCGTACGTCACTATTCTGGATAGAGGTAGCTTAAGTTGATAGAAACTTAGCATACGTCACTATTCTGGATAGAGGTAGCTTAAGTTGATAGAAACTTAGCATACGTCACTATTCTGGATAGAGGTAGCTTAAGTTGATAGAAACTTAGCATACGTCACTATTCGGGATAGAGGTAGCTTAAGTTGATAGAAACTTAGCATACGTCACTATTCTGGATAGAGGTAGCTTAAGTTGAGAGAAACTTAACATACGTCACTATTCTGGATAGAGGTAGCTTAAGTTGATAGAAACTTAGCATACGTCACTATTCTGGATAGAGGTAGGCTCAGTTTAGAGTTTTGACAATTCGGAGGTTGTCACCTAGCATTATCCCGTTATAACGGAATTAACGGAGGCGGCGGGAATAAAGCTTGATTGCTAAAGAGATAAGGGATATTTTCTGAAAAGATGTTATCTTGGTTAAAAGATAACGGAAATTGCATGCCCAAGTGGAAGGTCCAGGGGCAGGATTGTAATTTCTGCTCAGAGCGAATGAAGCCGCCCGGCATGAGATGGAGAAAAAGGAGCCGTACGGCTAGAGACCTGTTTTTTCCAGATTATTTAAAACAGGTTTGACCGGGCATTGGGCATTATTGCCGCCCAAGAACTGCCGAGGAAGAGAGAGAGAAAGGAGAGAATTTCTTCAAAAATTCTTCAATTCCCTTTGCTTCTATCGATTGGAATGGATCCGGAGGGCAATCCCATACCGAGGCAAGCAAGAAGGAACATCTCCGCGGCTGCGAGAAGGAGGAGAAAGGAGCTCGTTCGGACGGAGAGGAAGTATGACTTCCTTACGCCTCCATCGGAGCTTTACCCGGGGAGAAGGGAGCATAAATCAACGAACCCGCGATCGGTTGGGGTAAGCATTCTTAATTTGCTCAAATCCGATGATTTTGCTTGAATTTTGAATGATTTAGGGCTTGACCTAAATTCTAGGATTTTTGAATGATTTTTTGAATGATTTTGAGATGCATGAACAACCTATGAGGCTAAGAATATGCATGTGCAACTTATTTGATGAAAATTATGAGAATGACTCACTTTTTTCTCGCAAAATGAAGTAAGAATGAGAATTTTCAAAATATGAGACGGAGTTCTTGCCTTGTGCTAGAACTAGGTCAAAATTCTGATTTTCAATGAGAAAACATGATTTTGGAAGATGAAAATGATTCATGCATGCCATTTCTGAAAGAATAATGCTTATGTGCAAAGAATTGTGAAAATTGTGATTTTGTGTTTTAGGAAAGCAATGGGACTTGACATGACGCGTTTCAAGTGATGAAAGGCGCTTTTTTGATGCAAATAATGCTAGAAAAACTTTTGTGAATGCTTTTCTTTTGAAAATAGGTGCGCTTTTGTGAATATATGCATGCTTTTGAAAATGATGAAGGACTGACACTTCTCTTTTGTGCTTGTCTACAGGAGAACAAGTCTAGAGGACCATCGGAGATAGCAGTTAAGCTTTGGCAGAGGATGCCGGATTTTGAGAAGAATGGGGTGAACCCCAAGAATTTGGTGAGGGCTACCGGCCTGGATTCGTTCGTCGAGGCTATCGGCAGGGGTGTTCACATCACCTCTAAGAGCAAGGGCTTGGTCCAGGCCCTTTCTGAGTTCTGGTGGGATAGTACCCATAGCTTTCACCTGAGCTGGGGAGAGCGGACAGTGACTCCTGCTGACTTCACGGCTATTGCGGCCTACGGTTCACCGGGAGGCCCGTGACTTGGAGAGACCACATTACAGGTGAGGAATTCCAGGCTTTGGTCGGGTTTGAGCCGATTCCCAAGGGGCCGGGGATGGAGACGCGGAACGTCGAGGTGGCGATTCAGACTTGCATGCGAGAACTTTCTTTGCTAATGATGTGACTTGCCCGGCCGGCTGGCTAGAGCATTCATATGGTTGATGCTATCGGTCACTATCTTTGCTAATTACTGGGACGCCAGCCATGACTTGCCTCCTCGACTCTTTGGAGGATGTGGATGGGATAGGGACGGTCTCTTGGGGCGAGGCCGGATTGGCGGAGTTGTACTTCTCGTTGGACATGTACAGTCGGAACAAAGTTTGCTTCCATGGGCTTTGCTTCTCATTTGCCCTTGAGGTAGTCTCCTTTTTTTTTTTCTTTTCTCTTTTCTGTCTTGAGACTTTTATGAGAGAGAGAATGACCTTTTGATGTTTTGAACATGCGGGCCTGGTTTTGTGAGGTGATCGGGTTCTTCCCTTGGAACCCGGCAGAGTGATGTCACCATCTTCCCTGCTATGGTTATTTGGAGGAGATGCGAGGGATAAATTCACGGGAAGACCCGGATCACTTTCGACTACAAAATGGTGAGGCCGATCATCAATAAGGACGGGCATGACGGAGTGGACTTCTACCCTTGGGGCGGGTATCAGGAGATCTTCTTTGGGAGATGCCATTGAGGCGACTAGGCGAGAGGAGATGGCTCTTGGGCGACTTGTGATGTCATTTACTTGGGGGACCGTTTCTCGAGCGGCATGGCCATGTCCCTCCATTGGACGCCATTACTCCTCGGGATCCTCCGGCACGGATGCTACGGCCCGGGGATTGGCCGAGAGGATGAGATAGCGAGGTACCGGGCGGCGTGGCTGCAGAGGAGTACTGACATGGACACCCCCTACGCTGTGTTTGTGGAGCGGCGCTGAGGACGCCACGAAGCTAGTGAAGGCTGGCGGTCACTCGGGGATATGGGGAGGATGAGCCTCTTGACCCGCCGATCCCTCCTGCGCATCTGTCCTACGTCGTCCATGGAGTGTCGAGGAGGATGAGGATACTGTCCCCGATGCTAGGGAGCCCCGGTACACCTTGCCGCTGATAGCACTTTGTGAGTATACTTTTAGGGTCCTTCCCTTTTTAGCTTTTAGATTTTACGCTTTTTGCAATTTTACGAGATTTTCGAGATTTTTACGAGATTTTCTCTTCTTTTCTCGGGTTCCGGCTCGCACTTACGATAGGTGGTCGAGGCGAGAATAGGAAATTTGGAAGGACATGTGCCGGTCTCTTCTAAGGAAGGCTGCGCTTCGAAGGCGGCGGCGGATGCACGGAGCACAGGCGCAAGAGACGACACGTCGGGGCACGGCGTCTACCTCATCGGCCTTGGAATACTCTTCCCGGTGCCATGCCTCGGGGCGGGGACCCAGCGGCGCATGCAGGAGCGGTGGCGAGTACGGGCACGATAATGTCCATTTGTCGACGTGAGCGACCGGGAGGACTTGATGAGGAGGCTAGCATCTATGAGTTGAGCGGCGATGAGGAGGAAGAAGAATCTGAGGCCTAGGAGGTCTCTAGGATAGATTTGGAACGAAAACAAACAATGAACAATTTTTATGCACAACTTGTTTATTTTTTTGCTTTATTTGGGCGCCGATGGCGCGAAAACATTGTACTTACATTTTATTTACTTTTCTAATTTATGCTTTTTCAATTTGCATATTATACGAGCCTTGGGACGACTTTTTGCTTGGAATTGGGGCTGGCGGGCCAAAATGATTTATAATGGTATATAAATGCTTGAATGGCTTCGGATATGTTTTTGTACGGGCTTTGGTTGAAAAAGTGGGGTGAAAACTCCCTTGGGCAGCAACTTTGGTTGCTTTGCAGAATTTTCTGCAGAGGGCTAATGTAGCCGTGCGGCATGGCCTTGAGGGAAAATGAAGCCGTGCGGCTCACGGTTGTGCGAGCTGGTTATTTTCTGAATAAAAGCACGGCTTGGCCATTTCATTTGAATTTCACTCTAGACTTGTCCCAATTGTTCCCAGAGCATATTTTGGACCTAAAAGCACCATCTTTGATTACTTTGCGATGGAGAAGCCCGTCGGATTGCAAAGGGGAAGCGAGACCATTTTCTGTCCGATCTTCAATCTTGGGCGAGACATAACTTCCAAAATCACAAGGGACTGCTTGATTCTTCCTTCAAGATCAAGTCTTTATGGCATTTGAGGGATCTCTCGCCCGATTGGGACCTGTTGAGAGCCGCAGCAAAGTTACGGGACGTCAGGAGACATGTTTCTTGCTTCTCTTACAACGAAATTGTCCCAACGCACGAAGACTTGAGCCTTGATTGGGGGTCCGGGCTGAGGCTATATCTATTCCGCTGATCGGAGACGTGCGGTGACGGTAAAGCTTGCATCTTTTAACGAGATTCCTTTGGGAGAGGCGAGAGGATGATGGTAGCCGGATAGGATTGACCTTTCGATATCCGGGCGGGTTTGGGTCTCCGAGATATGGCTGCGACCACGGTGGCTATGGATGCTTTCATTCTCTGCGTATTCTGTTTTGTTCCTTCTTGAGTCCGTGGGGATCTGTCATAGTGGCCTCTTGGACATGGTCGAAGGCTGCGAGTGGGAAGGATATTGTCCGTGGTTTTGGGAGAGACATTTCATGGGATCGACGGGATGGCTCGGGAGACCATTTCATGAGGTCGGGAGTCAGGCTATGTTGACTTTGTGGCTGCGGGAGAGGCTCGGGGCTTTGCACGGGGCTTTGCCGACTCGGTGCCCTTGGGTGATTTCTCGGAGAGGTGCACCTAGGCGGCGGGAACGGGAGTAGGCGGGAGGCGATGATGGCTAGGCTATCCACTTCGGACATCCGTTGGTGGATACCACATTGGAGGTTGCGGACCCGGGAGGATATTTCGGGAGTCTTATGTTGTGAGGGTTCCGGGATTCTCGCTGGTCATCCTTTTATATACCTGCTTGGTATCCGGGCGGTTTGGGGCTTTACGGGAGCCATTGAGTGATTGGGAGGACATCCGGACCATGGAGGTGGTGTCATTGGACATGAGGGATCCGGCCCGGCTTCTCTTTCTTCTCGAGGGCTTGGACATATCTTGCTTTCCCACCCGGGGCTATCTTCGGGAGCGGGAAGAGCACCATCTTGACCTTGTCTACTTGGGTAGTACGAGAGGGAGATGGGAGCGACTCGGGTTATCTTGGAGGATAGACGTCGAGCTTTATTGGGAGGCGGCTGCGACTCGAGTAGGACTACGAGGGAGGCGAGGCTAAGGCGAGTTGCCATAACCGGTCGGGTGACTTGGTCGAGAGATATGGAGGCTCGGTACAAGAGGTTGTCGAGGTCGCTCCTTTGGCCCGAGGCTCGAGAGGGAGGAGGTACGGACTCGTGCTCGGATAGAGAGAGCGCTTATTGACACGGGGTTGGTAGAGGCTCCGGTGAGGATACCGAGAGGTCGGGATGAGGGATACCGAGCATTATTGAGAAAGAAAAGGAAGAAGACTCGACGAGGCCGAGGAAAAGGGAAGAAGACGAAAGAAGACTCGGCGAATGACGGCCATAGATCTTTTCTTAGGATTCCCTTATTGCCATTTTGCAAACACATTAGTTTATTTAGGCATTTTATTGTATTTTAGATCTTTGTAGCAGGTTTAGCGGAGTCAAGAGGTAGACCGTGCTTGAACTCATCAAGAAGTTTTTAACTTGTAATAAACAAGAAATATTATTTTAGAAATTAGTCAAGACACATTTCATGGAAATTCAAATGTCTTTTTTTTTTTATTGATCAGGACATATTTCATGGAAACTTAATCGTCATTTTTATTGTTTAGACCGAACCATATATGGTTGCCTACGTTCCCCTTTTACAAGAAAGGCTAAGGGGCTCAGGTCTACGTAGTTCATTCTGGTGAACTAATTTTTTTCGTGTGCGGCCTTGTTTTTTGCCTAGACCGCCCTTTTTGGGGTTTTCGGCCCTATTGGGCATTACTCTTTTGCACTAAGATTTTTCTTTTTTTTTTTTTTTTATATGTGTAACCACTGTCTTTTGCCTAGACCGCCCTTTTTGGGGTTTTCGGCCTATTTTGGGTATTACTCTTTTGCACTTTTTTTATTTTTTCTTTTTTTTTATTAGACATAGTATCTTCGGAGTTTATCACCGTTATTTGGGTGGACAAAGGGATTGCCATCCAAGTGCGCAAGCTTCATTGCTCCTCCCGACGGTATCTTACGCACCACATAAGGGCCGATCCAAACGGGTTCCCATTTTCCCGGGGTTGTCTCGGTAGGGGCTTTACTTTCGGCACTAAGTCACCCTCTTTGATGTCTACGGCCTTGACCTTTTTATCAAACGCTCGGCCATTCGCCTCTGGTAGGCTCGGGTGTGTTCCATGGCTTTTAGCCTTCTCTCGTCAGCGGGGCTAACTCATCAATGCCATTGCGCAACCATTCTACTTCATTGACACTTTGTTTTCCAGGAGGACCCTTAATGACGGGATTTCCAACTCCATTGGTAACACCTGCTTCCATCCCGTAAGTTAGGGCAAAAGGAGTTTCTCCTGTGGGCTGTTCGACAGACGTTACGTAGCCCGAGTGCTAGGTGCGGCTTTTCGGGCCAATCACGACCACGGGTGGCCATCTTCGGATGATCCGCTCGAGTGTCTTATTAGCGGCTTCCACGGCTCCATTGGTGCGAGGTGCATGCGGGGACGACTTGTGGCGAGTAACTCGGGTCGACGGCGATCTATCGCAGATCTCCTTCGAAGTGTGACCCATTATCGAAATGATCTCGTTGGGCACCCCATATACTGCACATTATGTTTTCTTTGATGGCTGGGCCACTTTTCGGAAGTGAGGACCTTGTAGGACTTGGCCTCTACCCACTTGGTGAAGTAGTCGATGGCTACCAACACGAACTCGTGCACATTGCTTCCGGTCGGGGCTATTTTCCCTATCACGTCAATGCCCCAAGTTGCAAACGGCCAAGGAGTCGTCATGCGGTACGAGGTCATGAGGTGGGAGATGGTTGAGGTTGGCAAACCGCGGCACTTGTCGCGAGGTTCGGACGTCTTTGACGCGATCTGTCTCCATGGAGATCCGGTAGTAACCCATTCGAGTATCACTTGCATCGGGGCTGCGGCATTCATGTGAGGACCGCAAGGACCATTGTGGACTTCGGTCATCAACTCTCAGCTCTTTCTTGAGTGACACATAAGAGGAGTGGTCCTTGATAGCGTTTCTTGTACGGGTTGCCTCCTAGGATGACATAATGGGAGGCCAACCTTTTCGGGCTCGCAAGCTTTTGGCTCGACACCTTCTTTTGGTCTACCTTCTTCGTCTACGAAAGGCGACTCTCCGTCTTTGAGGAATTGGTAAATACGATTGTACCAAGGTTCCTTTATGGGCTCGGGTCCCGAGTCCACTTCATAACGAAGGTGGGGCTTCTCTTCTACCCACTCTGAAGGGCTTTATGGCTTTTCCCTCGGGGATCTCTACCAATGAGGCTAGAGTAGCTAGGGCATCTGCGAATCTGTTCTTTTCCCTCGGCAAGTAGTGGAAAGTCACTTCTCTGGCTATCCGATCCAACTCCTCCATATGGGCATGATACCGTTGCAGATTAGGGTCCACAGTCTTCCACTTGTTGGAGACTTGGTTGATGATCGGGGCCGAGTCTCCGTAAACTTCAAGCTACTTGACATTTCTTTCTAAGGCAGCCTCCAAACCGGAATGCGAGGCTTCATACTCGGCGACATTGTTCGTGGCGGGAAAGTTCAACTTGAGGGCTATGGGGTATGCTCATCTTTCGGATCGACCAATAGCATTCCTACACCATTTCCTCTTTTGTTAGCGGCTCAGTCAAAGAACAATTGCCATCTATTCTCGGGCTCATTGCAAAGATCCCTTCATGCAGGAATTGGGGTTCGGGCCCTCTGTCTTCATTCTTGGGAAATTCGCCGGGTGATCGACAATGCTTGACCCTTGATGGCCTTTACGGTCACATAGTTGATGTCGTATTACGCCAAGAAGAAGGACCACTTCGCTAAACGCATCGAGAGGGAAGGCTTGTCAAAGATGTACTTGATGGGGTCCATTTTCGAGACCAAATTCACGGGGTGGGCTTGCATATAATGCTTCAATTTGCCGACTACCCGGACCGATCTGCACGAGTCTTTTCACATCTTGAGTAATTGAGCTCACTCCACGTAGCTTCCGGTGACAAAGTAAATGGCGTTTTCTACCCGAGAGTCTTTCTTTTCTGAGCAAGCATAGCCCCAGCTATGCCGTGTACATGACGGTGAGATAGAGCGAGAAGAGGCTTACTGTCTATGTGGGGGCATAGTACGGGGGATGTACTAAGTATGCCTTGATGCGGTCAAAGGCATCTTGGCATTCTTCGGTCCATTACGTGTCCACATTCTTCTTCATGAGCTTGAAGATGGGCTCGCACATAGTGGTCAGTGATTGTGAAACGGGCGATGTCTTGCAATTTACCCATGAAGTTCTTGACTTACATGCTGGGTTTGCGGTGGCCTCATATCCATGATGGCTTTGATCTTTCGGGGGTCAACTTCTATACCTCGCTCTGTGACCATATACCCAAGCACTTTTCCCCTTGTCACTCCGAAGGTGCATTTGGCAGGGTTTAGTCTCATGGAATGTTGTCTCAACCTCTCAAAGAATTTTCGTAGGTCAACAAAGTGCTTACCCACCCTCTCCTTTGGAGTGGATTATCATATCATCTACGTAGACCTCAATCTCCTTATGGATCATGTCATGAAAAAGCGCGGTCGCTACCCTTTGGTAAGTAGCCCCGGCATTCTTGAGCCCGAATGGCATTACTGTATAACAGTAGGTTCCCCATGGTGTGGTGAAGGCCGTCTTTTCTTGGTCTTCCTCGGCCATCTTGATGCAGTTGTAGCACCTCGCAAAACCATCAACGAAGGATTTGACTTCGTAGTTGGCGGTGGAGTCCACCGGGATGTCTATGTTTGGCGAGAGGGTAGTCATCTTTGGGGCTGGCCTTGTTCGGATCTCGGAAATCCACAGCAGCGCACCTTCCCATTGGCCTTGGTTACGGTCACGATGTTGGACAACCATGTCGGGTATTCAATGACTCTGATGAACCCTACCCGCAGTAGCTTCTCAATTTCTTCTTTGACCTGTAGAGACCATTCCGGCTTAATCTTTCTCAGTTTCTGCTTTACTGGCTTAGCATCTGGTGCTAGAGGGATTCTGTGTTCTACTATTGAACTGTCTAGCCCCGGCATATCCTTGTATGACCATGCAAACACGTCGACGTATTCTCTGAGCAGCTCGATCAATCTGTCCCTTTCAACCCCCTGGAAGAAGCTTCCAATCTGTGTCTCTTTAGGTTCCTCAATAGTACCCAAGTTCACACTTATCAAAACCTCCTCGGCAGCTTGGGCCCGGTTTTCCTCTTTTTCTGAAACCTGCTTAAAGATTTCTTTAATGTATTGTTCGTTTAGTGTGTTTGCATCTTGTTCAAATGATTCATTATTAACTGTTGTTAAGTTTTGAGTTAATTTATCATTTGTTAAGTTGGCAATAAGAGGATAATCAGAAAGATTTGTCATTTCATTCAAAATAAGGGGAAAGATGACATCGATTACATTTTCATAATCCTCGGGCGTGAGGCCTTCGGATGACTCTGAGGACTGGAATTCAAAGATTCCTGACTCGACTGAATAGACAACAGTGACTCTGGACCCTACGCTACTTATTGACTCGAGGGGGACTTGACAAGGGTTGGACTGGGATCTCACTCCTTCTTGTTGTTGCCCTGGGGAGTAGCAGTCTTGTCAACGTTCTTCAGAAAGTTGGAGACTTCGAACTGATCAAAAGCTTGCCGGAAATCATTAACAGGCCGGTACTGTGGAAAGATGGTGAGGGGAACTAAAGTAACTTGTTGCAATCTTTCAGCTAGCTCTTCCGTAGCGACTGGACTCCATCGATCGAAGGGTCTCGACTCATCTTATCAATGCACCGCCGATAACTCATTTTCTCTTTACCGATCTTGGACACCACGACCTTGTCAGTGTAGCCAACGTAAGGGTTGGCCCGGATAATGCCGATGAAGTCTTCTTCGTAGGGGATCTTAATTCTTCCTTGATCGGCTATGTATTCAATAGGCTTTCGTGTTCTCGCTTCTAGATCTCGCTAGCTTCTCATTGAACTTCACGATGGCCACAAATTCAGCACTTTCTCGCTTCAAGAGGATCACTATACATGGGGATATCAGCCGGACCGTGCTTGGGGTGACGGGTTCCTTGACAGTTCCTTGGCATAACCGACATAGTAGTCGAACTTGCCCGAAGGCTCTCCCAAAGTTCCTACGCTTTTGTCCCAGCCTTCGTATCTTTCCTTAAGCTTCGCCGTGTGGACTTTCTCTTCTTCTTCTTCCTTGAAGGAGCGTCCTCATTGATCCATTCTTGATACTCATACTCTAGCGGTCTTCACAATCACATACAACATACCGATGTGAGGCTTGGGTTGAACTGGGATAGCCCCTCCAATTTCTTGGTCATTACCGTTGTGGATTACCATGTTGGCCATTTTGACACCGAAAAGCCGACAAAACCGAGGATTCAGCGAACTGTCCGAGGATTGGCGCTAACAAGTCGCCGACCCGGTGTTCTCACCCACTTCTTTCTCATTTGCGGGAAAGGGATAGGAAAGGTTTAGACTCGGGGTAGGTGTTTAGGCTGAAGGCTCAAGCAATATGCAAATTAGAATCTTCAAGTTTCCTTAAAACAGTGTCTTTTATTAATATCTATTTGGTTGGAAAAGGGATTCTCGCCCTTCTTTTTCACAACTACTCTAGATCTGGATCGGTGGGTTCCGTCACTACGTCTATAAGCCACTCGTATTCCACCCGTATTTCGACCTCCCGTGGTGGACGGCCCCGGCGAGGGTCCTATAGGGCACGCGGATCCCACCAACCGAGAGTAAAGAACGCTCCTATCGGGTCTAGCGGGTCATAGGACTTTTCAACGCACGAGCGATGCGGATTATAGTCAAGGCAATACCGGGAAATTCTCGTCTCTCTGCCTTGACGGATCTTTGACAGAGTTTCGCATGAGCGAATGACGGTTTTTGACTTTCGGTAATGTCCGAGAGAATAATAGGCATGGGTCGGGCGGTAAAAAGCCGGATGGCACGTGTCACATTGAACTTCGTTGCATACGCAGCGTGAGTCGGAATCGAAGTCAATGCCGGTCAAGATCTTGCCAATTTTCCTTGTCGGAATTTTGGCGAGCTTCGCTTGAGCGAAAGATCTTTTGATTTTTGGCAAAGACTCGGTCTTGACTCTTACGCATTCCGTGCGGGTCAAGGTCAATAGTCAATGTCGGAGTCAAGATCCCACTGATTTTTCCTTGTCGGAATTTCGGCAGAATTTCGCTTGAGCGACAATCTTGGCTTCCGTTATGAGCTAAGGCTTGACCTTTACGTGGGTATGCAACTGGGCTATATGACACGGACTAGACCAAAAACCAACCAAAAGTCACGGTTTTTTGAAATGTGTGACACGGATCGTGCATTGGTCGACACCGGCCGCCATGGGAGGTTGGGATGATTCCGTGCGCGCCCGGAGCATCGTAAGGCCGTCCGTGACTGCAGTGGAACCACCCTCGGGTTTGAAGGACGTGCGTGCAAAAGTGTACAGGATATATCAGGTGCGCGTAGTGTGCGGTCTCCTAAAAATGTTCCTTTTTGAGTTAAAACAGAGATTTTCATAATGTGTTTTAAAGGAATGATTTTCGGGACGGGGAAAAAATGCAACACATAAGCACGTAAATTTTCTGGGAGCCCCGCCGCCATGGAGCCGAATAGCCCCAAGCCGCTAGGACCCGCCGATTAACCATGATTTTTCCCGGTGGAATTGCCACCGAGGTCACCGGTCGTAGAATCCAATGAGGATTGAGCCGTACGACTGCATGGATCAATTTTCCAGGTTCCACTCCTTTTGCTATTTTTCGGGTTATTTCCCGTTTCAAAGTATGCACAGATTCCAAGATGCAAATGATGCAATGCATGGTAAAGAAAGCAAGCACGATTAATGAAATCGGCGATGGGAGTCTAACCCGCTCAAAGGGAAAAGCTTTCTTCTATTTTTTTTCAAAAATTTTTTTTTCGAAAAGGGGTACTGGTACGTGGATTGTTAAACCACCGGTTATCCCAACTCCCACATCAGGGAGTGTACAGGAAGGGTAAGTGGTTTCCACCTATATACCGAGTATCGATTTTTGTTTTGAAAATAAAAGCTTTTCTCCTTTGGGATAGTCCCCATCGGAGTCGCCAAACTGTGAATGTGGTGCCCAAATTTTGTGTTGGATTCACGCGAGTTTGAAGACATCCGAGTTATTTGAAAAACGGAGTCGCCACGCCATTTTGATTACCTCAAAACTTTGAAAAAAAGGTTTTATGGGTTCGGAGGTTAAGTTACCCCTTGGGAAGAACGTTTGGCGTTCACCCAAAGTGCCTTGCCGGAGCAAGTCTCCCAAGATTTCAGTAATCGTGCTTGCTTGCGTGCTTTCTTGTGTGCATGTGTTTGAAAATAAGGGGGGAAATGTCCCAAGTTGTCTTCCGGACGTACAAACCATTTATTGGTTGTCGCTCGGGATTCCTTGGAATTTTATGTATTTGGGATTATGATCCCGTCCTCATCTTATGACTTGTGATCATCGCATTTTAAACCTCGGGACCCTCGGGACTTGCGTGATCGAGAGAATGACTCTCTTTTGGTCAAAGATGAGGTTCTTTAGGAAAGGAGGGTCCTTAGCCCATCAATCCTACGCTTTAAGACGGTCGAGCTCGTATAGAGGCTTCATACTCTTTCTTAAGCGATAATCGGAGATATAGGGTTCAAGGTATCCCTTTCTAAAGAAATATGGAACCTTTAATGGAAGGAACGATGTAAAGATAGGATCTTTTACACCGGTCCATTCCAAGGTTGGGGGAAAGGGGGAAATGCATGATGAAAAATGACACTTTAATGAAAAGATGACATTTTTTGAGTTGCAAATGATGCACTTAGTTTAAAGAAATAATCTTTATTGCAAATGATGCATAAAGATTTGATTTTTATGCAAATGATGCATTTTTGTTGAAGAAATTGGCATTCATTATGCAAATGATGCATAAAGATTGCATTTTGAAAAGCATATGATGCTAGTTTATGGTAAAGACATGGTCTTTAAAGCAAATGATGCTTGAACAAGGGGTTTTGAATGCAAAGGATGCATTTTTATTGAAAAGATTGGATTTTTATATGCAAATGATGCATAAAAATGACATTTTTATTTGAAAATGGGAGTTTTAGGTGCAAAGGATGCACCTTTATGAAAAAAGACTACATTTTTATGACAAATGAGGTCCTAATGCATGCAAAAAAGGGAAAGGGGGTGATAAAGATGTGATCTTTAACTATGAATGCCAAGTCCCAAGCAAGATATATGAATGCAATGAGCAAGTATATCAATTAAAAGCAAGGTTAGGGCGTGCGAGGTTACCAATTGCTTCCTTTGCTTCTTTGGTTGGAGCTAGGAGGAGAGATTGGTCTTGGATCTTCAAGGAGGAGGGAGGGAGCTTCTTGGCCTTCTTCTTCACCTTCTTGAGCCTTCACCAATATTCTTCACGTCTTGGGAGTGACTGAGTGTATTGCTATGGATTGTGTGTGTTGTTGTTGTTTTTGAAATGGGTAGAGGAGGGCTCTATTTATAGGCAGTCTGGATAAGGCTAATGAAGCCGTGCGGCCAGAGACCTTGGGCTAATGCAGCCGTGCAGGCTTATCCACAATGACTCAGCATTCTAGAACCATGCAAGGTGGCATTATTCTAGAACCTTCTTCCTAATTAAGAAAAACGTGTTTCTTAATTAGGAAGGCTCCTTTCGACCCTTAATTTAATTTGGGACTGTTCGAACATTTCCGGAACACTAGGAAGGTCCGGGAATTACCGGGAAACTTACCGAAATTGCCGGGAAATTTGCTTAGGAAGCGTAGGCGATTTGGGTACTTACAACCGGGCATTACATTGTTAACGATTTTTACGGGAAAAATGTGTATTAAATGATATGCGATCAACGAATCGGGTTGCGACTCGGACTTTGAAAAGTAAATACTATCACGATCCAAATGGGTCGGACTTTGTAAATGACAGTATTTAAAGTGCGGTATCAACAAGGTTCTAAAAAGCGCTAGGCGGATGCTAGGCGGCGGAGCCGGGCCTAGCACCTAGGCGGGGACTAGTCGGGGACTAATCGGGATTATTCGGGATTAGTCAGGACCTAGGCGGGGCTTAGAACTAGGCGTTGGAGAGGGGCCTAGCGCCTAGGCGGGGCCTAGGCGCCCTTAGGCGGGGTCTTTTAGAACAGAGGGTATCAACGGAATCAAACGATCCGGATTCGTAAATGACGATCAACGAGGCCAAACGGCTCGGAATTGTAAATGACGATCAACGAGGCCAAACGGCTCGGATTTGTAAATGACAGGAATTAAATGACGATCAACGGATCGATCGATCCGGAATTGATAAATGACAATAAAAGTAAACGGAACGGGGTCGGAACGCCGTTTTAACCCGTGATTACTTCTCTTACGAAAAGAGAAGAGGATCGAGGGGCTAAAACGTATCGGACCCCGTTAGACGGAGGCGTCTACATTTCGATAACGACGTTCGAAACGGTTATAGCGACTGGCGCGTAAACCGAGACGGAACGGGAGATTTAGAGAGAGGGAGTTATACCTATGGCTAGGGTCGACTCCTTTGGCTCGGGAGGTGTGTACGGGACACGGAAAGTGATTCGAAAGGTTGTTTCGAAGTTGTAAGGGGCGTATTTGATCGAAATACGAAGGTTTCACGCGAATCGAGACAGAACGGGAGCTCGGGAGGGGTAAAAACTGCTTAGGCCGTGGGGTAGAGTGATTTTGGGAGTAAATTTTCTGTCCTCTTGCCTTTGACAGCAACTTCTATTTATAGGGTGAAAATTGCAGTAGGAGTCCGGACGGACTTGGACTGAATCCAGGGGGTTTTTGGGTATTTTGGAAATCTGGGGGACTTGCTGGCAATTTCAGGAAAAGTGCACAGGGAGTCCGGCCGGACTAGGCTTGCAAATCAGGGGTATTTTGGTCTTTTCCCTTTGAATTTGATTGAAGGGTGACTAGAGGGAGGTGGCATGGCTGCCACGTGCCCCTCTGAGTCACCAGCCATGTGGGATTTTGTCCCCCGGTCCCGGTTTTGTCCGTTTTTTAAAATAACAGTCCGGAAAATGTCCGAAATGCCCCCGGAAAGTGCCGGAAAATGCGTTTTTCAGGGAAAGCCGTGCTTTTACGTGTGATGACACGTGTTAAGTACGGTTCGACGTCGGGATGCACGGGGCAGTCCCGGGACGTCTCGTTGGCACAGCAACGGGGAGTTTAACGAGTTCCGGTTAACCTGGAGCGGGCCAGTTAACGGATTTCGGTTAACTTTCTAACAGATTTGGACGATCCGGATTTGGGTACTTACACCCTCCTCACAATTACTTCTCCCAAACCCAGCTCGGGGTATTGGGGACTCAATCTATTGATGCCCGTGAGAGGAGGGACATCACTCAACCTCTCCACGATGGCCTACACTTCTTCGGTGCTGAATGAACGCTCGCCAAAAATAAAATAAAATAAAATTACTTTTTTTTAGGAGTCGCCACGCCGTTTTTAAGGAAAACATTGAAAAACCTTTTTAAAGAGAAAATGGGTCCGGGGGTCAGGTTACGACGTGGGAAGAGAATATAGAGCTTACCCACGTCGCCTCGTCCGTAGACAAGTCTTTCTATTGTTCAACATCCAAAACATCCAAACGTGTGTGCAATTTGTGTGTGACAAAATATGTAATAAAATGCATTTTAATGCTTTGCTTTATTAATCAAAAAGAGGGATTACAACTTGTGAACCATTTACTGTGGGAGGCCACATCCCACTTACAATTGATGAAATTGAATTACAAGGAAAAGGGTTGAGGCAGTCTGTCCAGGGCCACGGATGTCATACGACACAGGACTTCCTCAGGAGAGGGATGTCGTACGACGCAGGACATCCTGTCAGATTGCCTTTTACAAAAGGGGGGTGGATAGGCCACCAATACTATTCTAAGGCTAAGAAACTAACTAGAACAATGAAGAGACTGAGATAAAGAGTATTATGGGAAGGTCATGGGGTTTCGGTGACCCAATGTGAATGACCACATTTCTTGGGCCACAATTAAAGAACCCTCACTTCCTAACTCAATGAAAATTATCAAGATAAAGACTAAATAGAGCCTGGAATCACAAGGCGGACCAACTTGGAGTGGACCAGAATCAACGAAGTCAGACTGACTTCCTGGGCTATGGATGTCGTATGACACAGAACGCCCAGGGCAGTCTATGTCATACGACAGAGGTTGACTCCATCAGCAGGTTTCGCTCAAGTGATCCAAGACTTCCCAAATGACTAAATTAAGCTAAAATACTAACTTAAAACAGTAAAATGACAGTAATAAGTGAGTATTGTGGGAGGATCACATGGCTTTGATGGCCAAATGTGAATGATCACATATCTGGGCTATGATGAAGGGGGCCATCACCTCCTAACTCAACAACGAGGATCAAGATTCAAACCTTAATAAGGTAAAAATGACTAAATGTCTAGATCTAAGATGAGGAGATGTGAATATTGAAGATTCACATCTCTCTCATCAAGATCACACCAAATACAACTGAGTATTGTAAGTGCTCCAATTTGAGTTGGTAGCTTTTTCGTTAGAAAATTAACGAAAGTTATAACATTACTAACATTTCTAACAATTCCTAACCTTTCTAACAAAGTAAGGGTAAAGTGGGCATTGCCATTTAAAGTTAAACCAAGAAAAGAATCTCAAAAAGCAAAAGAAATTGGAAAAACCCGAATTGGGCAAGTTGAAAAACAGAAACTGTTTGAATTTTTTGAAAATATTCCTTCTGTCCAAAAGGGCGCATAGAAATAAGTGAACAGTGCACGCGTTAATCGGATCCGCGCGGACATCTTTGTCCCTCACAGGGAGCTATAAATTGAACCCTCCTCTCTCAGTTTACACAACACATTTTACACACAGAAGCTGCATTTTGGCGAAAAATAGAGAGAAAACAGTGGGAATCCTTAGATTGCCATCATTTTCTCTTGAACCTTTCCCAATTTCACTTCAACCATTCTCATATCACTCTTAAACACACCAAGCTCAAGCTTAAAACACTACTCAAGAGGAAGATTAGGGAGAAAACATAGAGGACTTAAGTGTTATCTACTTGTTTTCTCTTTGATCAACTCTATCATCAAACCCTAAACACATTCAAGCCTTGAATCCACCCAAACACAACTCACTCACAGCAACTGCACCTTGGCGAAAAATAGGGAGGAAACAGTGGGAATTCCCTTGAATTGCCACCATTTTCTCTCCAATCTTTCCCAAATCCCACTCACTCAAAATACTTTCAAATCACTCTCATACATACTCTCATACATACACTAACTCAAGCTCAAATCACCCTTTAGGAGGAGGATTAGAGAGAAAACATAGAGGACTTCATTGTTATCTACTTGTTTTCTCTTTAACCAACTCTAATCACCAACCCTAAACACATTCAAATCTTGATACTCCTCAAGTCAAGCTCATACACAAGGGAAGATAGGTATAACCTCCCTCTCCCTACCCTAAATTTCTTTCATCCAAGCATGCATCTCAAACTTCGAAGATGTAATTTGTTCATCAACTTGTTCATCTTTGCTTGACCTAAAAATGTAGTCACCTTGGAATAAATTTCCAATGGATGACCATTTAAAAGGTCTAAATCATTTTCTTACTCACTTAAAGGTGTTTTTCTAAAGATCATTCACTAAAAAGTGTTTTCCAAAAATCATTTTCATACACAAAATCTTTCTTTCAAAGGATGAAATTCCCCTTCCCAAGCAAATGAAATGCTTGAAGTCCTAATGTACCCCAAGGATGGTTTGATATAGTAGATCACTACTAAAATGTTTAGTGATCACTAATCAAAGCCTAGGGAAATGGGGACAAGCATGGATGCAAAACCCCCTTTAAAATCATGTTTTTCCTTCTTGAGAAGTTGCTGTCCAGTAGCAATTTTCTAAGACCTCTGTCCATGGTCTAATTTTTTGGACATACAGAAACTTGGAATTTGGTGTTTACTACAAAATACTTTTTGTAGACAACATCCATATCTTTCCAGAAATATTTTTATTTTATTTTTTACGTGAGTAAAACCCCTTTTTTCAAATTTTCTTTTAAAGGTCAGTTCATCAGTCTCTGGAAATCCAGATTTCAGATCTGAGATTTCCAGAAGGTTTTGGTCCACCAAATCATCTCAAAAATGGAGAGTTTTTTCACAGAAACCTTATTTAAGGTATTTTGAACATTTTTCATTCTCGGACTTTTCCCAGATTCTGGAGTTTTAAACCCCTAAAGTCCATTTCAAAATCAAGTGTCCACTGCCTTTTTCATTCTGGCAGAAGTGTTTTTCAACTTCAAAAGGTCTTTTGAGTACCAAATCTCAACCCAAAAATAATCCAAAAAATCATGGGATCAGTTTAAGGTCTTAAAAAGAATTTCCAATTTTTACTTTTCTCAGTTTCAACTTATTTTTGCCAAAGCAACACACACACACACACACACACAAACAAATGGTTTTTGAGCTTGGAAGACTCGTTTTACGAGGCATTCCGGGTGCACACTAACGTCCTTCCCGGCGCGTAACGTGACCTCCGAACTCGAATCTCTTGATCTCGGGCATTTTTCAAAGTTTTGGCCCTTAAAACAAAAATGGCGTGACGACTCCGTTTGATTTTCAAAAAAAATCGGGTACATCACAGTGGCGACTCCGCTGGGGACAAAATAAGATTTTTCTGAAAAAATGATATTTGGTATATTGGTGGAAACCATTAAACTTCCCGTTATCGCCTCCTAATACGAGTCGGGGATAAATTGTGGTTTAACAATCCCACGTACTGGTATCATCGTTTTCAAAAAAAAAAGAAAAGCTTTTGAGGGTCAAGCTTCCGTCCCGGCATTAAAAATCATTTGTTGTGTGTGTTGATTTTTGCACATTTTCGTGTTGTTTTGGCCGCCTCGGAAAAAGTCAAAATTTTGACTGTCGGAATCATGTCCCTAACTGTTGGAATTTTTGTGCTTATGTGCTTATGTGTGCATTTACTTTCAAAAAAAAATTCAAAAAAAAAAGGATTTTTTAAAAAGAAAATTTTCAAAAAAAAAATCATGCATCATATTTTTAAGACACATGAAAATTTCTATTTTACTCAGAAAAAGAAGATAGACTGCTTGCACACTACGCGCACGTGACCTTACACTGCACACTACGTCCCTAACCCTGGGAAATCCTTGTCGCGGCCCGTTTGGTCTTATTACGCCTCTCGGTGCAAGCACAGGACTACCCAAACATCCCATGGAGCCTCGTGTCGACCATGCACTTGTCCGTGACACACTTTGTCCGAGACCCGATTGGTTTTTAGTCTGGTCTGTGTCATGCCATGTCTGTGTATAGACCTTTCCTTTCAAGCCTTTGTCGGCACACCGACTCAATATCTTTCGGGGACCCTAATCAGTCGAAGTTATGCCGGTTTTCCGCCGCAGACTTTGACCAAGATATTGACCGGCGCCTTGACTTCGGCTCGATCGGCACAAATTATACAACGACTCCGGCATTGACACTGAGTCATCTAGGATTAATGATTATTCCATGCCTAATTACGGCCTAATTGACGACAAATCAAGATCAATCGTGGACATTTATCAGTCCAAATCATGCCGACTTTTTGTCGAGCTCTCCGACATGATCTTGACTTTGACGTCAGCTTTGTCCGTAATTTACATCGAATGCTCGTTAAGACTCGATTACCCGCCAGACTTTTAGGATCGTTTTTCTTTCGGTCGGTGGGACCCGCTTGCCCTATAGGACCCTCGCCCGGGCCGTCCACCCCGGGAGGTCGAAATACGGGTGGAATACGAGGGGCTTATAGACGTAGTGACGGGGCCCACCGATCCAGGATCTGAGTAGTTTGTGAAAAAGAAGAGCAATCTTTTCCAACCGATTAGGTTAATAAAACATGTTTTAAGTAAACAAGAACAAATAAGCGCATGTTGCATGAGCCCAAAGCCCAAACACCTACCCACCTTCAATTCCCAAACATCGAACCCTCGTGTCTTTCCCCCGGACTCCGCACAAAGCTTGGTTTCGGGCACGGGTCACCGTTTGATCGGTTGGGAAGAGTCAAGCGCATCGTTAGCTTCACCGTTTATTCCGACTCGGGTTTCGAATGTCCGCATCGGTCGGTAACGATGGGGACAACGTCACTCCGCCTCCCGGGACTCCTCAAATAGAACCGCAATGGAATCGGTTAGCCGAACGGATGAGAGTGCGACAGAAGCACAACCGAACGGCCTTATGGAGGCTATCAAAAGCCATGGATTGGCCGCCGGTCTCAACCCAGATGGCACCTTCACCGTGGAAGAAGAGGAAGACCTCAATCCCGCTCTTGGTCAACCCGACTACTCCAGGATGCCACCACCGGCCTCCCACGGTACTACCACCGCAGTCCATGCTCCTCGATCTCTGGGTCAGTAGGCTCCCAAGCTGAGACCAGCTGGATCCACGCGGCTCGACGGGACGAGCCGGTTCGCAATGCCTCGGTGGAGACAAAGTCGATGAAATGCCTTCCCGTGGTTGGGGATACCCGGAATGCCACGGCAAATGGGGATCCCACCTCGGTTTGGAACCGATCAATCCGGACCTTCACAAAGAACGGTTTGGAATGCCACCACGGTTTGGTTCGGGGCAGTCGGGAGCCCTCCTCGAGAATGATGCTAGCTCAAGCTCCTCACACGGCTTCCGCAAACCCATTTCTCACTCGGGGTTCAATGGGTTACCAAGCCCCCATCCCGGTTTCATCAGAATCACCAGGACCATAGTATCCTCTCGGTTATGCATCCTCGCCACAACCAGCCATGCAATTCAACAACCGGGGACGGCGGCCGCACTTAAGCCTACTTATGGGCCTCACTCAGGAAATCGAAGCCATCGGCTACCTCGAGATCTGCCTCCGTCTTCTCTGCCGATTGGAAGCCAACGGCAAGTCGTGGGTTTCTATCCCTTTTCCCAAGCTCCTACCTACACTCCCCGGGGTAATTTGGGCCAAGGACGGGTTTTCACCTATGCTCAGGGATATGGTATTCCTTCCACCAATGCACCACCCGGCTAGTCCTCTTCCCGGGCTCAAATATCGGCTCGGGCATTCCCGCTCCACCTTTGGATCCCCAATTGGCTTGGTTTATGGAGCAACACAAGGAAATGAAAGCGCCGATCACCGAATTGACCGTCAAAAGGAACACCGCTCTTCGGCCTACGAGATCCCGACTCAATTGTACCCCTGCCTCACAAGTTTGTGATGCCCAATCTCGAGCTTGTTTGATGGAAGTGCGTGCCCTAAAACTCACTTGGACACCTACACTTTGGCAATGAAAGCTAAGGGATGCACAAACCGGCGGTTGGGCGACTACTTGATCTCTCTTTGAAGTCGGGGGCTTTGAAATGGTTTTTCCGATTGCGGCTGAAGCTAGGGCTACTTGGGAACAGATTACCGGTACTTTCACGGATAAGTATAAAGCCAACTTGGAATGGGAAACAAACAGAGTTGACTGCAGACAACGGTGCGGCGCCACGATGAGAATATTGGAGATTTCTATAAAAGGTGGAACTTAAAGCTCGGTGAAATGGCCATTCCTCCCTCTCGACGAAGAGCGGTTAGACATCTTTCGGTCATGTTTGAAGCCGCATTTGAGAGCTTCCCTCGGTCACTTCCCCTACGGCCGACTTGCGTGCAATGGTTAATTCCGGGGCTAAGTTCGAAAAGGCTTACAATCGGCGACTCTTGCGCACCTTACAATTCCGGGTTTCTTCCACCTCCAACACGGCTCACCTTGACCAAAAGGTAAAGAAGTGATTAGCTATGCGGGACAGGGCGTAACAATGCCACTTCCTTTGTTCCCAAGAAACCCGATGCATCCGGATCCCGGCTCCAAGACTTGAGAAACTTTGGGATGTCTTTGAGTGATATCTTCGAGGTTTGGTGAGAGAAGGTTTGCTCCGGCCTTTGGAAAATTATCGGCCTAGAAACCCCAATGCTCCTTTGGATACCTCCAAGCATTGTGCCTTTCATCGATACTCACGGGCACTGACGGATGATTGCGTCCCCTGAAAAAGGCAATCCAAGGTTTGATTGAACAAGGGAGGTTAGAGGTTCTGAAGGGCCTAATACTATCAATAACCCGCTCCCTAGAAATAACAACATGAGTGTCAACATGATCGAGTTTGGTGGTTCAAGACTTGGGAACATAATGGAGTTTGACTCCTCCCTTTGCGAGGTCAATGAACCAGTCATCGCAGGCAAGGAAAATGGTTGAATTGAGCAAGAAGAAGTCCTGATGGAAAGACCTGCAATAGCTCCCATCTCCAGCGTCGAAGAATAGATGCATGGTCCAACAGCAAAGAGCGGCTAGACTAGGGGCTACCTATCTCTAAAATAGTCTTTTAGTCAACCTTCATAGGTTCTAGTATTTTTCTTTCACCTAAGTCCATCTTGGACACTTGTCGGTTTTGTCCACCTCTAATGTTGTGGAAAGATAGCTTAACTATCATTTAAAATTTATATATATATAAGTCTTTCTTCTTTTCTTGCTAGACTCGAGACATCACTTGCACACCCACGTTACGCTTAATTGAAATGGTTTTATCCTAGATGATCACTTGTGCTGCTCAACCACTAATTCTTTGAAATGATTAATATTTAAATTAATTGGAGTGAGAAAATCAATTGATATCTCTCTCAAATTGAGGCTTACTAACTCCCCATCTTGCATCTCATATGTTCACATCCCTTTCATCGGCCTCATCCTCTCGTTGTTCGATGAATTTGCATGGATCTTTTCTCATTTAAAGCTTAAGCAAGCAATGAAGACTTAATCTCAGGTCATCCGGTAGGGATTGCGGTTGAAGCCTTTCACCCATAGGAAAGCCATTACCTCACCCTCACTAAACACTACCCTTTCATTTCAAGATCGGCATGTTTTGAAACCCTGTTTAGCCATCACCTTTGCTCCTTATTGAGAGAAGTCCAAGCAACGCCAAAGAAGTTAGCGTCGAGAGTCGGCGATGCATAAAATGTTCAAGTTGGGAAGGAAGGAAAGATAATTCTCAACTCCTCAAAGAGGCCTTCTGAATTCTCAAAAGAATGATTTTAAAATCCTCACAATCTCGGATATAATTCCAAGCTCATCAGAAAGCCTTCCAAAAAAAAAAAAAAAAAAAAAAGAGGCTCTCCAATGATCAAAAAGGAGCCCTAATTCTCGCAAGTTCACAAAAGTTCTTGATAGCTTGGACTTCCTCTTATCAATACCTTAAACCAATCCCAAGCCATCCTCTTAATTTTAGAGGATACTCCCATCACCATTACCCTCGCCTTTGGCCAAGGTCAAAATTTGACCTCTCATCCTTAGGGGCAATAAATTTTCCCTGTCATAGATTTTCCAAACACACCCCTGCAAGCCAACCTCTCATCTTTAGAGGTTCAGTCAGCAAAAGGCCCAGCCGACCCCTCACTTTAAGAGGTCATAACTCCCAAAATTACCCGATAGCCGATCGAAGCCCGGAAACCCAGCTGCAAGTCCTATCGGATAGCAATTTCATCGTAAAATCTAAATCAAATTAATGGTTCATTGCTTGCTTAAATTGGAATCTAATCCATTTTGGCTCAAAATTACCAATCAAAGATTGTGCAAATTCGAATTTGATTCATGTGAGCATAATTCATTTCTACTCCACAAACACTTGCCGTGGATGTCCCACTGGGGCTTCGCATCCGTGTCTTCCATGGACACTCTAAGGGGATATGTTATTCGAATCTCCAATCCTCAAATTCCCAAAAGAACCTCAAAGTCTTGAATTTTCACACTCATTCTCTCTTCATTCGGGATAAGCCCGAACTACGGCGACCTGAGCTCTTCATAATGGAGGGAACGTAGGCAACCAGAAATGGTCCGGTCGAAATCACAAACAAATCTCAAAAAAAAAAAAAATCCGGTCTCATCAAGGATCGTCCCTATACACTTTCCGTTCTTCCGATCTTGACTCTCGATATCAGCTGATTTTCTCCTCGTGATTAATCAAAATATTTGTTCATATCAGATTTAGGAGTTGAATAACCCGAACATTAACAAAGGGTTTTAAGCAGCCTTGTGATCATCATGAATAAGACAAGTTTTCAAGTGTCTCGACAAGTCTTCTCTCTCTCCATCATAGGGAAATAGAGCCAAACACTGTCTTTCTGTCAGCAGGGGCTTCCATACACTTTTCCACACATTGTGATGCTTATACTCTCTCAAAAGAGTCAAACCAAAAGCGAGAGTGTCATACACAAATTCGGGAGACATTCCCACCTTTCAAAAGATATGCCCCTGCACATAAGCATTTCCGAGTCTTGTCCGATGGCTTGGTTGACTAAGGTGCGAAAAGATGGGTGCCCCCTCTCGTAAGACTACTACGAATTTCTTCACGGCGGGGGCTTTGCTAAGCGGTTCTCCCGGGTTCTCGCAGCGGCTCTTGGTGGGGCTTATATAGTCATCTTTGGGTCCACGTTGGGTTCTTCACTACGAGATAGACTCGCCAAGTCGCCTCTTCAAAATCTGGACTTTGCCTACTCGGGATCCGGGGCTTTGTCAAGGTGGTCTTTTGGACCCGAATTTTATCAAGTCGCGAGAAAGAATTTCACTTGAACTTGGTACACGGCGGCTTCCCGTAGCATCGGAATTCAAGATCGGGGTTTCTCCCGGCATTAGCAATTCCATCAAACCATTCTCCGGATAAGGTTTCGGCCAAAGTCACGGCTCACCCAAATGAAAGAAGCTTCACTCGTATCAACGTGCCCTAGAGCACTCGGCATCAGCTTCAAATGACCAAGACTGAGATGGAAAATTTCAATCAAGACCCGGGATCCGAATCCAATCTCATCAAAATTGAGGTCCATGTGATACTATTAACAAAACCTCATCAACGGCCCATTTGTTTTAAGCTGCGATCGAGGGCTCTCACCTCCCCCACTTGCTCAAAATCTGTCCCAAACAGTCTCCAAACACATACATCCCAACGCATCCCCTTTCATCACCATGCATCCCCACAAAAATCTCCCAAGGGCTCATGTAGCATGCACAAAACTTGAGTCAATAGGAACAATCCTAAGTGATTGAAAATCATAAATCGTAATTTCCCTGCCAAAAAGCGTAGGCTAAGTGCATCTTCGAAAGCAAGTAAATGCATCATCTCATAATCATTTTTGGTTCCATGCATGCATCTGTCATCATGAATGCCATATATGCATCTTCCTCTTCACTAACGAATGCAGGAATTCGGCAAGGATGATCTTCACCAAAGTCGACCTCCAACATCCACAAACATATGAAGACCACCTCCAGTGTCTACAAATCGGTCAGAGACGCCAAATTCTCAAATACAAATCGGTCAGAGACGCCAAGTTCTCAAATACAGTTCGGTCAGAGACGCCAAGTTCTCAAATACAAATCGGTCAGAGATGCCAAGTTCTCCAATACAAATCGGTCAGGGACGCCAAGTTCTCAAATACAAAATACAAATCGGTCAGGGACGCCAAGTTCTCAAATACAAATCGGTCAGAGACGCCAAGTTCTCAAATACAGTTCGGTCAGAGACGCCAAGTTCTCAAATACAAATCGGTCAGAGACGCCAAGTTCTCAAATACAATTCGGTCAGGGACGCCAAGTTCTCAAATACAATTCGGTCAGGGACGCCAAGTTCTCAAATACAAATCGGTCAGGGACGCCAAGTTCTCAAATACAAATCGGTCAGGGACGCCAAGTTCTCAAATACAAATCGGTCAGAGACGCCAAGTTCTCAAATACAGTTCGGTCAGAGATGCCAAGCTCTCAAATACAAATCGGTCAGGGATGCCAAGTCCTCAAATACAAATCGATCAGGGACGCCAAGTTCTCAAATACAAATCGGTCAGGGACGCCAAGTTCTCAAATACAAATCGGTTAGAGACGCCAAGTTCTCAAATACAGTTCGGTCAGAGATGCCAAGCTCTCAAATACAAATCGGTCAGAGATGCCAAGTTCTCAAATGCAAATCGGTCAGGGACGCCAAGTTCTCAAATGCGATTCGGACAGAGACGCCAAGTTCTCAAAGATGCATCAACACAGCCCCCGCAAATTACTCTCCTGCAGGTAAGCACAGTAAAGGTACGTTAATCCTTCCACATATCTCAAAAATATGCACACAAATGTTGCATGATTACCCATAGCCTTAGCTATCTCTATCTCCGCAAATAGCGACGTAAGCTTTAGTTCCTTAAGGTGACAGCCTCCGAATTATCAAAAGGCCCAGGATCCTAGACCTGTTCCTAACTTTCCAGTAGATTTTGAACTACGACTGGCTTGATTCCTCTTAAGGATACGTAGGTAGCCTACCATAGGTCCAGCAGCTTGACCAATACGGTCACCCTTTTCCCTGATAGCTCTTGTAAGCCCGAATCTTCCCCAGCGAGAACACCTTCAAATAGTCTCCCTCAGGTGCTAAACCTCGACTTAGAATCATACTCCTGAACTAAGTCCTCATTTAGGTTCATACTCCTGAACTAAACCTTGACTTAGAATCATACTCCTGAACTAGGTCTCCATTTAGGTTCATACTCCTGAACTAAACCTTGACTTAGAATCATACTCCTGAACTAGGTCCCCATTTAGGTTCATACTCCTGAACTAAACTCCAACTTAGGCTAACAAAATCCCCAGCGAAGTTAACGGAATCCCGCTTCTTTTCCCATTATCCTCGGCAGCAAAAGTAAGACCGATCCCTTCAAATCAAGGTTCGAGGCACCTAAAACGCCATCATCAAGGTTCGAGGCACATAAAACGCTATCACTTGGATTTCAACACACAACACGAGGAAAGCGACAAATCGTAATCATCCCCTAATTCGACAAACCGAAATTATTACCCGGGCGACTTCCCAAAAATAGTCAAACCATAGGGCGACTTTCCAAAAATAGTCAGATCATAGGGTGACTTCCCAAAAATAGTCAGATCATAGGGTGACTTCCCAAAAACAGTCAAATCATAGGGTGACTTCCCAAAAATAGTCAGATCTCAGGGCGACTTCCCAAAAATAGTCAGATCATAGGGTGACTTCCCAAAAATAGTCAGATCTTAGGGCGGCTTCCCCAAAACAGTCAAAACCTTAGGGTGACTTCCCAAAAACAGTCAGATCATAGGGTGACTTCCCAAAAATAGTCAGATCTCAGGGCGACTTCCCAAAAATAGTCAGATCATAGGGTGACTTCCCAAAAATAGTCAGATTTTAGGGCGACTTCCCCAAAATAGTCGAACCATAGGGCGACTTCCCAAAAACAGTCAAAACCTTAGGATGACTTCCCAAAAATAGTCAGATCATAGGGTGACTTCCCAAAAATAGTCAGATCTCAGGGCGACTTCCCAAAAATAGTCCAATCTTAGGGTTAAACACCCGAACTACGACTGGCTTGATTCCTCTTAAGGATACGTAGGTAGCCTATCATTAGGTTCAGCCATCCGACCGAAAATGGTCATTCCTATCCCCACAGAGCGAGATAGCCATCCGACCGAAAATGGTCATTCCTATCCCCAGCAGTACGGATATACAATTTCAGCCATCAGACCAAAATGGTCATCTCTTATCCCCAGCAGAGTTTCTCCAGCAACCGACTGCAGAGCTCGCTCATCAAGGTTCGAGGCACCTAAAATGCCATCATCTCCAGGGACAAAGACCCGAACTACGACCGGCTTGATTCCCATTCGGGATACGTAGGTAGCCTATCGCTAGGTTCGGCCACTTGATCACTTGATCATCTGTCAAATATGGAGCCTTACTCTTATCGACGACCCCAGCTTCCTTCGAAAGCACCGTCATAGAGGGGCTCTTGTAAGTGCTCCAATTTGAGTTGGTAGCTTTTTCGTTAGAAAATTAACGAAAGTTATAACATTACTAACATTTCTAACAATTCCTAACCTTTCTAACAAAGTAAGGGTAAAGTGGGCATTGCCATTTAAAGTTAAACCAAGAAAAGAATCTCAAAAAGCAAAAGAAATTGGAAAAACCCGAATTGGGCAAGTTGAAAAGCAGCTGTTTGAATTTTTGAAAATATTCCTTTTGTCCAAAGGCACTGGCGAAGTGAACAGTGCACGCGTTAATCGGATCCGCGCGGACATCTTTGTCCCTCACAGGGAGCTATAAATTGAACCCTCCTCTCTCAGTTTACACAACACATTTTACACACGAAGTTTGCATTTTGGCGAAAAATAGAGAGAAAACGGTGGGAATCCTTAGATTGCCATCATTTTCTCTTGAACCTTTCCCAATTTCACTTCAACCATTCTCATATCACTCTTAAACACACCAAGCTCAAGCTTAAAACACTACTCAAGAGGAAGATTAGGGAGAAAACATAGAGGACTTAAGTGTTATCTACTTGTTTTCTCTTTGATCAACTCTATCATCAAACCCTAAACACATTCAAGCCTTGAATCCACCCAAACACAACTCACTCACAGCAACTGCACCTTGGCGAAAAATAGGGAGGAAACAGTGGGAATTCCCTTGAATTGCCACCATTTTCTCTCCAATCTTTCCCAAATCCCACTCACTCAAAATACTTTCAAATCACTCTCATACATACTCTCATACATACACTAACTCAAGCTCAAATCACCCTTTAGGAGGAGGATTAGAGAGAAAACATAGAGGACTTCATTGTTATCTACTTGTTTTCTCTTTAACCAACTCTAATCACCAACCCTAAACACATTCAAATCTTGATACTCCTCAAGTCAAGCTCATACACAAGGGAAGATAGGTATAACCTCCCTCTCCCTACCCTAAATTTCTTTCATCCAAGCATGCATCTCAAACTTCGAAGATGTAATTTGTTCATCAACTTGTTCATCTTTGCTTGACCTAAAAATGTAGTCACCTTGGAATAAATTTCCAATGGATGACCATTTAAAAGGTCTAAATCATTTTCTTACTCACTTAAAGGTGTTTTTCTAAAGATCATTCACTAAAAAGTGTTTTCCAAAAATCATTTTCATACACAAAATCTTTCTTTCAAAGGATGAAATTCCCCTTCCCAAGCAAATGAAATGCTTGAAGTCCTAATGTACCCCAAGGATGGTTTGATATAGTAGATCACCACTAAAATGTTTAGTGATCACTAATCAAAGCCTAGGGAAATGGGGACAAGCATGGATGCAAAACCCCCTTTAAAATCATGTTTTTCCTTCTTGAGAAGTTGCTGTCCAGTAGCAATTTTCTAAGACCTCTGTCCATGGTCTAATTTTTTGGACATACAGAAACTTGGAATTTGGTGTTTACTACAAAATACTTTTTGTAGACAACATCCATATCTTTCCAGAAATATTTTTATTTTATTTTTTACGTGAGTAAAACCCCTTTTTTCAAATTTTCTTTTAAAGGTCAGTTCATCAGTCTCTGGAAATCCAGATTTCAGATCTGAGATTTCCAGAAGGTTTTGGTCCACCAAATCATCTCCAAAATGGAGAGTTTTTTCACAAAAACCTTATTTAAGGTATTTTGAACATTTTTCATTCTCGGACTTTTCCCAGATTCTGGAGTTTTAAACCCCTAAAGTCCATTTCAAAATCAAGTGTCCACTGTCTTTTTCATTCTGGCAGAAGTGTTTTTCAACTTCAAAAGGTCTTTTGAGTACCAAATCTCAACCCAAAAATAATCCAAAAAATCATGGGATCAGTTTAAGGTCTTAAAAAGAATTCCCAATTTTTACTTTTCTCAGTTTCAACTTATTTTTGCCAAAGCAACATACACACACACACACACACAAACAAATGGTTTTTGAGCTTGGAAGACTCGTTTTACGAGGCGTTCCGGGTGCACACTAACGTCCTTCCCGGCGCGTAACGTGACCTCCGAACTCGAATCTCTTGATCTCGGGCATTTTTCAAAGTTTTGGCCCTTAAAACAAAAATGGCGTGGCGACTCCGTTTGATTTTCAAAAAAAATCGGGTACATCACAAGTATGCAACAAGGTTGGATGAAGGTCACAGATCACATGAGGAGAAAACAACACTCAGATGAGTGTTAACTGATTCACACTCCTCTTTTTGTTTAAATCACTAATAATCCAACTCAAACCATTGTATAGATAGAACAACATGATCAGCAACCAAATAACAACAAATTGCCCAGCCATGAGATAATCAGGGATCACACAAACACTTCAAATGAGTGTGGATATTGAAGATCCACACTCTATTTGAAGTATCCAAACATAACGCATAACATGAACAGCCAAAATACATTATCATGAGAATGGATATCACATTCAGATACTAAAATAAAACATTCTCAACCAGATCCCAAATCAAACCATTGTATATGTAAAACATACGGAATCAGAACAGGACTAACTCAAGTATACATCAAGGCAGATCAACTCGAATCCCAGATTAACAGAATGCAGATGAAGAACAGGGAAATAGCATGGGATTAATAAGCAGAAGAGATGAAGAGTTTAGGGATTAGAGATTACCCTCGTAGTGTCCACACTTGCTATACCACGTCGGTATAGGAAGCCTTCAATCAGCTTCAGGCCGGTGACTGGGAAATGGAGAGGACCAGAGGGAGGAGTTCCCGGAAATGACCAACACAAAGCTGGATTCGGATGAACTTGCAATGGAAGAACAAACGGTGTCTTAATTTGGTGTTGTTGACGACGATTGAACGGTCTCAGGATCCAGAAACAGGGGAGGATGACGATGGTGATTGGGTCGCCGTATGATGTGGATGTGAGGGAGAGGATCGGTGATAGGCTTGGCCGGAGATGGAGGGACCAGGTTGGGTTGGTTTTCCGGTAAGGAGAGGTCAGGACGACAATGAGAGAAAGAGAGCTACGCCATTTGCATTTAGAGAGAGAGGTTGCGTTTATTTAGAGAGAGAGAGAGAGCGGCTAGTGAGTGAATCTGAGATAGAGAGAGAGATCGGTGATGGAGATTCAAGGGGCTCGTCGCCGGCGAATGGTTTGGTGAGGGGGATGGTGAGGACCGATTAGAGAGAGAAGGTGAGGACCTCTGGGTTTGGCCGAGAATGATGGTAGGCGATTGTTGTTGGGGGTTGGGAGATAGAGAGAAAGGTGAGGAGGTTTGAAAGGAAAATAGGTCGCCGGCGAGGGAGAGACCAGGGAAGGAAGATGAGGGAGACGGCAATGGTGATCTCCCTTTGCGATTAGAGAAAGAGAGTGGTTATCTCTCTGGAAATCGCCTAGAGAGAGAAAATGAGAGAGAAGGTCCCTCTTTGTTGTTCTGTGTGCCCCCCCCCTTTACAAATGAAAGAAATTGCTTTATTTAACGTCGACTGGTAATTACTTTCAATGTCATACGACACCGGTCTTTTTCAGAGCAGAATGGGCCGAAGGGAGGCAGGCCCAAAATAAATGGATTCAAATAATTAAAAAGGCCCAAAATCAATATTAATAAATAAATAAAAATAATGCAGGCCCAAGGAAAGCACACCCAAAAACACGAGTTCTGGTTGGGGTACTCACAGATGCTTCTGGCAGAGGGAGCGTGGGGAGGAGGATGGCTTGATGCAGAGCCAGCTGTTCTAGTGGTGCCAACTTGGTCAAGTCCTAGATCGGCACGAGACCTCTTCCTAAGTCAGCCAAGAGGTGGGTCGACCTCGATCTCTTCTAGCTCGTCGACATCAAGCTCCTAGTCAACTACATTGTGGGGGTCTGCCCCAGTTGATTCATGCCTGGGCTCAGAGCCCGATGCGTTCTCGATCAATTGGTTGACCTCCCTCTCTTCTCCATGCACCTCCTCTTGGGGTTGATGCTCAATGGGCTTCACCGGCCCAGTTCCATCCACGGGGATCATCCCCACTCTTTCCTTGGGGAGCAAGGCATTTCTATCCTCGGCCTCTTTCTCTCGACTGGCCCTAACAATTGCAGCTCCATGTGCCTTCTTATGTCTCCTCCTATCTCTAAGGTCGACAATTATGTTCATGTTAGCTGCTAGAGTTTCATGATCAAAGAGAAACATTTAGCAAAGAAATATGCGAGCAAAGTAACAGAAAAATTACAAAGCAAGTCAAATACTTAAGCGCCATAGTGGAACAGGCTTCTGCAGTGTCCTGGCTTCTTTTTGTAATAATGGCATCGGGACTTAAACCTTTCCCTCTCATGAATTACCCAATTCGGGCATCTAAGACTCCTGATGATTGGCACTAAAGGGGCTACCTCCCCATCTCCTCCTAACATCATTACAGCCTGAATGAAGAAGTCCTTATCCGACCCAAGGGTGGGCTAGCTTATGTTGCTCCTCCGAGCCACCAACGTCAACTTACGAGTGAGCTCACCGCTCCACTCTGGGACCCATTATTTTTCTTCCTTCATGGGCAGTGTATCGGCCTCAGGTAAAGGGAACTCTCATCCCTTCCTACTCTCCCCCAAAATCATGTGGTTGTTCCACCCAGACACCTTGTCGGCAAGTTGATGAACAGTTTTGGGGCCTTGGCTTTGGCCGGCGTACTTATTCCGAAAGTCTTCTCATTCATCACGACCTCGAAGAACCTCCTGAATACGTGCATACACGACTCATACCCCACAAACCTGCACACCATAGTGAAGCATACTAAGACCCTAACAGTGTGGGCACCTAACTGCATGGGGACAGCGGCCAAACACTCCAGAAACTCATAGATGAAGGGATCAAGGGGAAGTCATATCCCAGCCATAAATTGGCCATAATAAAAAACCACTCTAGTCATACTCAGACCCCAATGGATCCAAGACTGGGCCTTCCTTTGCCTCTTAGTGAAGTGGGCCAGGTGGAAATCTTAACGAAGGACCTCGAATAAGTCATGAAGGATCTTGATCCAGGAGTCAGCATTTTTCCTCCCAATTGCAGGCCTGGGGGCCACATACCCCCACTCATTACGACATGGGACCACGATCAAGCAAAATTTGTCCACTATATTATCGAAGGAAGATCTCGATGATGAGTAGGTCGAAGTCTGTTGAGCTGCCATATCTACAGAAGACACATAAATAGGAGAATCAGCCCTAGTTGAAGTATGTTCCGAGCTATCAAAGGACGACTTATATTCCCCTGGAAATGCTAACCTTTCACGAGGGAAAGGTGGTTTGTTGGACTTAATGTAGAAAATTATGAGGTGGTCTATCAGTTTATTGAAGAGACGAAAGCGAATGATCTGTGGATCGTCCGCCTCCAAATCCCCCATGCTCTCTCCATCTAGAAACCCTAGCTCGCCATAAAAAGGCTCCACCTATTCAAAATGGTTATACACTCATCTCTGGTCAACTCCCTCTATGGGCCCTCTAGCCTCTTGTAAACCCTAAGGTTTATACAGTTATACCCATACCTAGCTACTAGCTCGAAGCCAAAGGTCCGTGCCATGGAGGAATAAAAGGGGAAGATTGAAATTTAACCTAAAACAGAGAAATCGAAGGGTACCTTGTTGATTTGGAGAAGATGGAACTCAACGGCGCAACAGAGGACTTGATTACACCAGAAAAATGAATTCCTTGCTTTTGTTCTTACTGGAGTATTTGTATGCTTGAGGATTGTAAAGTTTGAAAAGGAAAGAAGTCCTTCCTTTTATACGTCTCCTTTTCCTTATCTGATTTGGAAAGGGTGTGGGACATAACTGTTCCATTGTCGGAGTAAATGTTCCCCAACGGTTCCTAATGAAGTTGTCCAATCAATAGAACTGTCCCATTAAGGCGAAAATTACGGCGCATTAAACAGCGTATCCAACTGTCAGAAGTCAATCGTCGAGAGCGACCTACATTTACTATAGTCAACTATCTACTGGCGGACTACGTAAGTCTTTACAAAATTTTCGTTTAACTTCCTAGTCGACAAAGTCAACTAAAAAAGTTGGGGGCCACCGAACGAAATAAAAATGATGGGCAAGGCCCAACGTACGAAGCCCAACCTTTCGACCATTACAAAGGCACGTCCAGTGAATGGACCAATCCAATTGCTACAACTCCAACGGCCCAACAATAAAGATCAGTCGACCAAGCTTATTGTCTGACCATCTTTGGTCCCGACCAAGCTTCGTTCGACATGCGATCATCTACTTGTAAAATCCATGCCAAGCCAAGGCACGAAGTCAGGTCGACCTCGAATGCTCAGGCGATCTCGACCTACAAACACGTGCGTCTATCTACGATTCAATCTATAACCGTCATCTACAATCACGGATAATCTCCACAATTCAAGGAATTTCTAGCAATGCTAAGGCACCACTATATATACCAGACTAAATAACACGTAAAAAGGTAATGTCATCTTAGCTATTTTGAGATTACGTTATATCCATACAATTTATATTATTATATAACTCGACATTTCATAATTACGACGGAAGGTATTAGCCGGATACCACCACAACGAGTCGTTTGTTCGTGTTTTTAGGTACTAGTAGATGGATTAAAACCTATTTCTGGATTAATGCTGATATGGAACGTTTATTGCGTTATTAGTTATTAATAGTATTTTTAATGATGTATCAATAATAAATTTTAAATTTGTATTGTTGTTATTAAATTAATGTAGAATTATTATTCAAAATATTTTCATGTTATTAGTAGAAAAAATGAAAATATCATTTTTCAATAATTGCACAAACTTAACTACAGCTAAATATCGCCGGCTTAGTATTAAGACGACGATTTAAACAGCCTCACCCGATTAAATCGTGAATGCCTTGGTACCCGCCTCATTTGTCCACCTCACACTTACTCTAAAATTCAGCTGAAATGAAATCCAAATCCCTCTCAAATTCACCCCAAATATCTCCCATCTTATCATCCCACCTCACACAACGCCCACCAGCCGCCTCCTCTTTCTCTCTCTCTCTCTCTTCCCAACACTTTCTCTCTCTAAACCCCCTCTCCCCCGTTCCACGTGTTGTTCCTCATCCACCGGAAAACAACACTCACCGCCGTAACCCGGTTTATGGAATGACGGACTACCGATTACCTGCTTCAACAACGATGAATCTCTGGTCGACGGACGATAACGCTTCTATGATGGAAGCTTTCATGAGCTCTGACATGACGTCGTCGTTTTGGGCGGCTTCTACTCCTACTCCGGCATCGACACACCATCACCACCCTATTCCGCCGTCCTCCTCTGCCGCTTCTACCTCTTCTGACCCCACCAAAACCCTAATCCAAACCCAGCCGTTCAATCAGGAGACGCTTCAGCAACGCCTCCAGGCGTTGATTGAAGGCGCAAGGGAGAGCTGGACGTACGCGATTTTCTGGCAGTCTTCTGTTGTTGATTATACCGGTGAGTCGGTGTTGGGGTGGGGCGATGGATACTATAAAGGTGAGGAGAATAAGAATAAGAAGAAGACGCCGGTGACGGCGGCTTCTATTGCTGAGCAGGAGCATCGAAAGAAGGTGTTACGTGAGCTCAATTCGTTGATTTCTGGATCGGAGGTGCCGGAAACCGACTCCGTCGATGAGGAAGTTACCGATACAGAGTGGTTCTTCCTTGTATCGATGACTCACTCGTTTATGAATGGTAGCGGGCTTGCGGGTCAGGCCTTTTACAATTCGGCTCCGGTTTGGGTTACTGGTCGGGACCGGCTTGCTCAATCACACTGCGAGAGGGCGCGGCAGGCTCAGGGGTTTGGATTGCAGACGGTGGTTTGTATCCCGTCGACTAACGGCGTTGTTGAGCTGGGTTCGATGGATGTAATATTTCAGAGCGTGGATCTCATGAATAAGGTTAGGGTTTTGTTTAATTTCAATGGGATGGAAATGAATTCGTTAACTATTCCGGCGGAGCACGGCGATAATGATCGGTCGTCCATCTGGTTAACAGATCCGACGACGTCTTCGGGTGCTGAAATTAAGGAATCAGTTTCCGTTGAAATTGTGACGCCACCATCGCCATCTGCAGCTGCTATTCCGGCGACTTTGATCCCCGTCGGCAATAATAGCTCACAAATTTCAAAGCAATTTGAAAACCGCAGCTCGAGCTCAATGACAGGGAATCCCAGCAGCGTAATTCAAGTTCAGAATCGGAATCAGCAACAGGGTTTTTTCACAAGGGAATTGAATTTTGGGGAATTTGGATATGATGGAAATATCCAAAAGACCGGTAATTCTCATTCATGTAAGCCGGAATCCGGGGAGATTCTTAATTTCGGTGAGAACAAACGGAGCATTACTTCCGGTGGAAATGTGAAAGGGAATGGGAATTTGTTTTCTGGGCAATCCCAATTCGGAGGTTTGGAGGAGAACAAGAAGAAAAGGTCCCCTGCATTGCGTCCCAGTGCCGATGAGGGGATGCTTTCTTTCACTTCCGGCGCAATGTTAGCTTCATCAGGCAACGTGAAATCGAGCGGTGGCGGCGGCGATTCAGAACATTCCGATCTCGAGGCGTCGGTGGTCAAAGAAGTAGATAGTAGCAGAGTGGTTGACCCTGAGAAAAAACCTCGAAAACGAGGAAGAAAACCAGCTAATGGAAGAGAAGAGCCATTGAACCATGTAGAAGCAGAAAGACAAAGAAGGGAGAAATTGAATCAAAAATTTTACTCTTTAAGAGCTGTTGTTCCAAATGTATCCAAAATGGATAAAGCTTCCCTGCTAGGAGATGCCATTTCCTACATAAACGAGCTCAAATCAAAGCTTCAATCAGCAGAAATCGATAAAGATGAGCTAAAGAAGCAGCTAGAAGGATTGAAGAAAGAAATTTCCAGTAATGATTCAAGAAATGTCAACAACCCTGATCAAGATTTGAAAATGTCAAACAACAACCACCATGGATCATCATCGAAGCTCGTGGACATAGAAATTGACGTAAAGATCATCGGTTGGGATGCAATGATCAGAATCCAATCCAATAAGAAGAATCACCCGGCCGCTAGATTAATGAATGCACTCATGGAACTGAATTTAGATGTTCATCATGCTAGCGTTTCGGTGGTGAATGAATTGATGATTCAACAAGCAACAGTTAAGATGGGGAGTCGGTTTTACACACAAGATCAGTTACGGGTAGCGTTGATTAGCAGAGTTTCAGAAACACGATAAGCGTTTTTCATTGAGGCTCTGGGTTAAAATTTTAAAAGCTTCCCGGTAGCAAATGATTTGTATCATAGTTTGTTCTTGTTTATGTTCTTAATTGTAAGTTGAGTTCTTGTTAGTATAAATTAATAGCTGATAAAGCCTGATTGAATTCGGGTTTTTTCGTAGTTGTTTTTAGTTTCTTGATCATCTTCTTGTTAATTTCCAAGTAGAATATTTGTATATTCAACAAATTATGGGTATAGCCTGATAAATTGTATGGGTATTTTCATACTCCTATATTGGTTCTTCGATCATGTTCTTGTACTTGTGCCAGTCTAATGCCAACTGAAGCATTTAGGGGATAAGCTTTAGTGGCTGATTGTAGCTCAAATGAGTATTTGGGCAGTTAGTGACAGCAGTTTTCTGACTTGTGTAGCCCCAAATCTCTCAAATGAAATGATGGTTGGAAAATTGGCAGCAGAATGACAAACTTTATGAGCAAAAACTAGAAGCTTTAAGGCAGAAAGTAGCAGGATTTGGGTGTAAAAATAGCAGAAGCAGGCAGGTTTGGGTTTAAAGGTTGGAGTGAGGAATGTTGCTCAAAGAGGTGATGTACTAGAACCACCCAATTGATGGAGTGATGTTGACATTATATCTTCCATTGTTTTTCTTAGTAATGAATCTTGAATAATGATGATATGTTCTTAATGCATGATGCAAATCTTTCCTTATTTTGGTCAATATTTATCAAACATTTATATTTTCCTTATATCCCATAATAAAACTTTAATTTTAAGTTTTCATGAGTTTTTTTTTTCTTTTTAAAATACTAGAAGCATAAGTATAGAAACCCTTAATGATAGACTATAATGCATTTATTTTGAGAGAAAGGAGTAAAATTTAATGATTTATTAATGGTCATCAATTCTCGTAATAAAAAAAAAAGAAAAGATTTTTAATTTAGTGGTTGGTGTAAAAATGAAAGTTGGGTGGGTCCTCTTCGTTGAAGATGGAAATACTATATGCTTTTTAAAGCTTCATTTAATTGAAATCCCCCCATTATAGTCTTTATTAAAGTAAATTATGACAATATCAAGCTCAAAAATTCGGGATTTGGTTTGTATTTGTTTCACTTAAATAAAAATGTTCAAAACTTGACACAAGAATTTATTTATCTTCAGTAGAATTATTTGGGTTTCTAGTCAATATCTAATGAAACTATTTTAGAAGCATTTAATGAAATTATTTTACATTATAACAACATACCATGTAGGTTGTGATTATGAAGAAATATCAGACTGTCAAACATTTACTCAAATTCGACTGTCAAACATTTACTCAAATTCATGACATATGGTTTCAGTAGAGGAGTGTCTACCAATAGGATACAACCTTCTTGTCGTTCTTCTATGGATTATTATTCTTCGTTGTTGAATACTCAAATTAGATCAATTTTGAGGGTTATTTATGATCATTTTCCATAAAAAGTGAAAGATTTTTGGTAGCTATAAAAAGACGAAAGATACAAATGGAATAACATGCATTGTATATGTAACACTAGGATAGAATTCATTCAATTTTCTTGCCTTTTCTTCATTAGGTGAAGTCATGCAAAATGGCCCTAAAAAGGTGTCGACCACAAAAGTAAAGAGACACGTTTGATCTTTCCCCCCCCCCTCCTCTAATTCTTGGTGCATTTAAGAATCCTACCAATAAATAAATTGAGCAATTTTATGTATTTTTCCTATTAAATGGTTGTCCAAAATGGTTGTCCATGAGAATAATACGGATTTAGAACACTTGCGTTGCAGTTGTAAAAATTCACTATAAAATATAAAATATTTGTAATAATTATGATTTAAAATATTTAATATGTGCAAGTAACACTATTGTAAATAAAAGAACTATGTAATTATTTTATATAATGATTAATATAAATGTTTTACATTTGTAGTAAAGGTTTACATGTAGCAAAATTCTTTTTACGGGTGCTGCTGCAACGCTTAAACAAATATCATCTGAGACAGTTTCAGATCAAGTTAAAAAAATATTCATTAAAAAGTCATAATAATGTTTGTGAAGAATATAATATTCTCCGATTCAAAATATATGTCGTTTTGATTCCTAAATTTTAGTTCAAAATAGATGTCATTTTATGTTAAATCTTAAATTTAATTTAACATTGAAACTTGTTACATTTCATTAATTATATTCCTCATGTAAGATAATGTATATGAGAGAAACAATTAATAATGATAAATTTGTTTGGTAACTGTTTCATTTTTAAGAGGTACAAAAATATTCCTTATTTTTGACCCATTTTAAGAAATGAAAAATATTCAATTCACAAACTTAGAGAATGTTTCTGGGTATAAATAAGGAAGGAAGGAAGTAAGGAAGGAAGCCTAATAAGATCCAGGTATCGAATCCATCCAGTACACAACATTTCTAGTATTTATGTTAACTCAGAAAATGGTTGCACGGGCCTGAAAATAGAAAGTGCAGATATGGATACTCCGACGTCTTTTTCGTGGTCTCCTACACACAAAACACCCATATACTAGGCCGGGGACGTATTCGGCAAAGCCCATTCGGTGTAAGGATAAATACAAGATCTAAAAAACAAGAGAGAGTACAACGGAAGCTTATAAATTATGCAGAAATGTTAACTTAGAGAACTTACTCAATTCACTTTTTGATATTGTTTATATGCTCCTTTATATCATGTGCAGGTCACATGCCCCTGAACACGTGTCGTTCATCCATTTAGTGTGCATGGGCACCCAAAAATAGTGGAGACGCCACCTTTTTTTCCTGACAAATGGCTCATAATTATAACAGATTTTGTGGGCCCAAGTGTAACGTAATTGGCAACTTCTGAAATATCTTTGCCGATATAAATGTCACCTATAGGCGACAGCCATGATAAAGCGGCACCATGATAAGGCGGCAACCTTGATGTTTCTGCTTGATATTAACATCCTTATGCGAAATTCTTGCTTTGAGATTATATTACTTTCATCTAGCGACGGGCTTTAATGGGCTTCTTGATAGGTCTGGTTCCTGCCAATACTCTTAAATAAGTCGATTAATTACCTTTATCCTACATTGGGCCTATTTTTTTTGAAATTCAATCCGTATTTGTTGAGTTGGGCATTATACATTTGTAAAGGCCCAAATATCTTTTTTCATATTCATATCAAGTATAATAATTTTCAAATACATATAGACAATAATACACACACACGCACAAACACTCAAACACTCACGAATGCACATACATACATATATATATATATATATGTATGTATATATATGTATATATATATATGTATATATATATATATATACATATGTATACATATGTATACATATGTATACATATATATATACATATGTATACATATGTATACATATGTATACATATATATATGTATATATATATACATGTATATGTATACATATGTATACATGTATATGTATACATATGTATACATGTATATGTATACATATGTATACATGTATACATATATATATGTACATATATATATGTATGTATATGTATACATATGTATACATATATATATATATATATATATGTATACATATGTATACATATACATACATATATATATACATATATATATATATACATATGTATACATATGTATATATATATATACATATGTATATATATATATATATATATATATATATATATATATATATATATGTATATATATATATATATATATATATATATATATATATATATATATATATATATATATATATATATTTTGTAGTTAGAAAACATCAAACAAAATTTTATTTATTGATTTAAATTGGAGAAAAAAATGGAAATGCCTATAAATGGAAACATATTTCAGATTTCTAATATTTAGAGTAGAAATGAAAAGGTTACCAAACGCCACCTACAATCTACCTCAAGGAAAAAAATTGTTTATTGTGGGAAATTAATGACTTCTAAGATGGACAAAGGGTTATAAATTATGTTGTTTAGAAATAATCATGGACATTTACTTATATACTTAATCCAACAAATAATTGCTATTAAATGACTAAATATGCAAATATTTAGGGTGATACAATATCGAATACTTTCCAAAAAGAAGGATTTAAATTCTCACCCTAATCTACAACAAAGAAGTATATTACATAATATTTAATGCCTTAATTTTGGTTAAGAAGTGTAATTAATAAAACTGTACTTTAATTTTTTAAGGGAGGGGCTATTGTCAATATAACAATTAACAATTGCTTATCCACTATGCGTACAATTTTTATAAATAGACATAAATATCATTTCATAATTTGAGGAGTTAATTAATGAAATATTTATGATTATTTACACTAACTAGTTTTTACTTATTCACTACATATTCTAAAAATAAATTTAATTAATTATAATATATCACCATTGCTTCAAAAAACTTATCAGAAAATTTTGGGGAAAACTAGTTTTTCCAAATATTATAAAAAGTCTTATTTTTTATTTTTAAAAAAAAATTGTACGTACCTTTATTTTGATTTTTAAAACAAGACTTTTTATAATGTTAGTGAGAAACTAGTTTCCCCCAAAACGTACTCAAAACTTATACTCCCTCCGTCCCGGAGAACTTTACCCCTTTACTATTGAGAACGGAAAATAAGAAATAATGTTATTAAAATATGTGTTGTGAGTGGGAGGAGAGAGAATGAGTGGAGAGAATAGTAAATTTGAAAAGTGTTGTAAGTGGGAGGAGAGAGAATGAGTGGAGAGAATAGTAATTTTTTTTTCCTTTTAAGGAAAGTGGGACTTTAAAGTGGGACGCCCAAAATAATAAAAGGGGTAATGTTTTATGGGACAGAGAGAATATTATTTAATAAGAAATGATTTTTCTAAAGTAAACTCTATGGTTATATATTTATATATAATATCTTTTTGTTCATATCAAAATAATCATATCATAAAAAACCCGTCATGGTTCATTATTTTTTTACACGGAAGAAAAAATTCATAAATATTTAATGCATATTAAAATTACTTAAAGTAGTAATAAATTTGCCAATATATTATTTAAATTTTTAATCTATTATAAAAAAATAATTTTCTTAATGAATTCACCACTATGTTAAATAATTATAAATACTAGTAAATAATTTTATATTTCTAAATATAAATATTTGATGTTATCAATATAAAAAAATATTCATTAATAAATTCACAACACAAGTTTTATACTTTAATTACTAGTATAAAGTGAGCTAATAAATATTATAAATCAACAACACAATATCATTAGGGAATCTATAGTATTAATGAGGAAAGTCCACCTAAGCCCATGAACAGTTTCGTCTGGCGAAATTCACATTTTATCCTCACTATTTTGTTTCTTTTCCATTTTGTCCTTAAATTTTTTTTTTTAAATTAAAAAAAAAATAAAAACAACAACAACGTGGCCTTGGACCGGGCATGTACTAGTAATAATATATGTAGTGGATAAGAAATTTTGTAGTATAAATGATATCTTTTTAAAGGTAATAATGTCAATTAAATAATCAATTTACCAAAAATAAATGTAATATATTCTCTCCGTCCCATTAATAACTTCACTTTTTGTCAAAACGAGTGTCTCTTTTAAAGCTTCACCTTTCCTAAAATGACAAAGAATCTTTACTATTCCACCCACTCATTCTCTCTCCTATTTTACTATTACACTCACAATATTTTCAAATTTACTATTTTCTCCACTCATTTCCTCTCCTATTTTACTATTACACTCACAACATTTTCTCCACTCATCAATTTCTTAGTTTGCGTGTCCACCCCAAGAGGGTGAAGCAATTATCGGGACGGAGGGAGTAATAAATAAGTACTCCCTCCGTCCCGTTTATAGGTTTACCATTTTGAGCATGACACGCAAATTAAGAAAAAAGGTAAGTGGAGAAAGCGTTGTGAGTGTAAAAGTAAAATATGAGAGAGAATGAATGGAGGAAATAGTAAATTTGAAAAGTGGTGTGAATATAAAAGTGAAATAGAAGAGAGAATGAGTGGATGAAATAATAAAGATTTTTTGCCATTTTAAAAAAATTGAAACTTTTAATGGAACACTCGTTTTAATAAAAGTTGAAGTTTTTAATGAAACGGAGGGAGGAAGTATCTATAGTATAAATTAACAGAAAATTTTGAGGGAAACTAGTTTCCTCAAATATTATAAAAAGTCTTGTTTTTTATTTTAAAAAAAAATTGTACGTGCCTTTGTTTCGGTTTTTAAAACAAGACTTTTTATAATGTTAGGGAGAAACTAGTTTTCCCCAAAACCTACTCATAAATTAAACCCCTCCGTGAACAGTTCTATGAACAGTTTCGGAGGGGTTTTTCCCTATTTTGCCCTCACTATTTAGTTTGTTTCCTATTTTGCTCTTAATTTGTGCTAAGATTTTGAATTTGGGCTAAGACTTTGAATTTGGACTAAGAATGGGTTTTAGGAGGGTTTACTTAAATTAATTAAGTAACTGATTTTTTTGTTTTTTTTTTAAATTAAAAAAAAATTAATTTGAAAAAAAAAAAAACAAAACACACCCGTGTCCTTGGACACGGGCATATGTACTAGTTTATTAGTATAATGGTAATAGCATCTCCCTGGTTTTAAAGGCTAATTATTATCTTGGAAAAACATGGTGACCAACTTTCTTTTTTGTCAACTTGCTATGGAATTCATAGTTCCACCTTTAGTTCGGGCCCACCAATTTTTCTTTATACTGTACTCCTTTCGTCCCATTACAAGCAACACATTTTTCTTTTTGAACGTTCCATTACAAGCAACACATTTTCTAAAAAGGAAAGTTTTTATCACTATTCCCTCCACTCATTCTCTCTCTTACATTATTTTAATATTCACAATACCATTATAATTTACTATTCCCTCCACTCATTCTCTCTCCTATTTTACTTTTACATTCACAATATTTATATCATTATTTTTTTTCTTAATCTACGCGTAAACAATAACTTTCCACTTTGTAATGGGACGAAGGGAGTATATGTTTACATATTTTATTTTGGTGAAAACCCCCCAACTTTTGGAGTGGGCATTGGGACATTAATTTAATTCTAATTCTAGAACATGGCCAATTTAAAATGGACAGCAAGTGGAAAAGCAAATGATTCCTCTTGTTGAAAAAACATTTCACGTTTTACATTTCAATTTTATAAAACACATCAACTTCCTATAATCAAGTATTTTATATGATCAAAATGGCCCTATTTCTTTGGCCATATGCGCCTTTGGATTAATTTTATAACTTTGTTGTTAATAATTAAAATAAAAGTTAGATTGTGCTCCTTTTTCTTTTTGGCCTTATAATCATTAGGTGGTCTGCACGTAGTGATAGTCATTAACTCATAGATAGATACTCCTGCCCCAAAATGATACTCCCTCACTCCATTTTTTTTAATTTTTTTTTTTTTTTAGGTTGAGTTTGACATTACTGTTGAGTTTTCAAAAATTATTATAGCAAAATTAATTATTTTAAAATAAATTTAGTGATCATAAATATGTTTAAATAATATATGTTCAAAATTGATTATGAAAGAAAATATCAAAAACGACCCTTATGAAATATATCTCAATATAATAAATGTATATAATAGATAGAGGTTATTATTTATAAAAACAACACATATAACAACTTCTAACAATCAATTTTGACGAAATCTAGATCATAGTTGCTTCTATCAAAATAGAGAGTTTTTCGTTTTAACAGATTAAAATCAGAATCACTATCGTTATGCAAACGCTTCTAAAAGTGATTTTGAACTTAATTATAAGCCATGAAAATGCACTCTTAATAGAAAGTTTTTATTCTTAAACATTTATCACTTTAGCTCATTTTTGTTAAATGATCAAAATTGACATTGTCATTAATGCATTAATGTATTTACTTATGTAAAAATGTATAGTATTTAAGATGAAAAAGAAAGGTTAAAAATGGAAATTGGAAAAGTAATTAATAAGTTTCTTGATTTATGAGATTTTTTCTAAAAGGCAAATAAAAAGGATATGAAGGGAGTAATGCTAATCTTAATTTTGTAATAGCAATTTTGATAACTATTTTTTTTTTCATAAATCTTTCATCAAAATTCAATTAACTTACTTGAACAGTATAAACCGAGATACGAACATTAATTTGTCCGGGTCAAACCCAAATGGATGGGGCCCTAAACATAATCCATCTCTAAGTAACGAGTAGCAACAATGGGCTTTCTCGATCTCGTACTCCGTCATCAACAAGGTTAATCTAGGCCCAGCAAGCGATCAGAATGTGTCCCAACTATGAATGCCGAGAATGTCGGAACAATTACGATCCATTAAATATGAACCGACTCATTACTAGATTAAGAAGAGAAGAAGAAGAAGACGGAAGCGTGTAATTACCTTGTGATTTCATGTTTGTTCTTTAGTCTTGTTCTTGTTCTTGAATAAAGAGAATGAAGTAAGAAGATAGACTTTAAATTATGGAGGAATAGATCTTCTAAATGATGAGTGCCCTTTACTCTCTTTGATCTTCAAGTACTTAGGAAGAGTTTTGACTGAATGAGAATGTAAACAACTAGTGATTCATAGGCTTGATGGATAGGCCTTTATATAGGAATCCAAAGGGCACTTCATTTAGGGACTACACCTATTGATATATAAGATATTACCATTATGCCCATCATTTAATGGTATACTTATATTATGGAATTCTACATATTATTTAGAGTTCTATACTTTATACCATATATTATAATATTGATCATTATATTATTAAGTATTTATATGTTACATTAATCCATGTTCTTACAATCTCCCACTTGGATTATTATAACATATACCTTCACTTAATAAATTACTTCAATCATATTTATAACACAAATGACAACCCTTATGTGCACTTTGTTGTCATTTGAAAACAATCCCGTCCATTAGTCATATAAGTATAAGGACTAAAGGGGCATTCGTTGTAATTGATTCGCAACTAAACCCACATTAATCACATATATATATCCAACTAAATGACATAGATAAAGTATAGATATGTAGCATGGAAAATTAATGAATATATATGAAGAATGCATATATATATTCTCCAACTAGTCCTACTTTAACCAAATGAGATCAATTTAAATGAAAACAATACAAGGAAATAGAAACATTTAAAACTCCCACTGATGTAGGCATTATCAAAAGTCATTACACTCATATGAGCAACATGCTCGTGAAATACTAAAGGAGATAACGCCTTAGTAAATGGATCCGCTAACATGGAGTTTGTACTCAATAAGTTCTATTTCTATTTGTTCATTTTGTACTCTTTCTCTCACAACAAGAAACTTAATATCTATATGCTTAGATTTAGATGAACTCTTGTTGTTGTTGGAGTACAATACCGCGGCCCGATTGTCACAATATAACTTAAGTGGTCTTTCAACACCTTTGACAATTCGCAGTCCTTCAATGAATTTACGCAGCCATATAGCTTGATTGGATGCCTCATAGCAAGCAACAAATTCGGCTCCCATGGTGGAAGTAGTAACTAATGTTTGCTTGGCACTTCTCCAAGATATCGCTCCACCTGGCCAAGGTGAAGACATAACCCGATGTCGATTTGCGACTATCTTGGCATCCAAAGAAAGTCGAATCGGAAAACCAATGATCTCAAGATGATCCGACTTTGTATATGTAAGCATGTAGTTCTTCGTGTTTTGTAAGTATCTCATCACTCTTTTGGCTGCGACCCAATGTTCTCTTCCTGGATTGCTTTGATATCGCCCAAGCATGCCAACAATAAAAGCAAGATCTCGGGCGAGTACGTACTTGAGCATACATTAGGCTTCCTACCGCCGATGCGTATGGGATATTTTCCATATACTTGGATTCAAAGATTATTTTTAGGACATTGATTTAGATCGAACTTATCTCCCTTAGAGATCGGGGTGTCATGTGGTTTACAATTTTCCATGCTAAACCTTTGTAATACCTTCTCTATATAGATCTTTTGTGATAATCCTAACATACCTCGTGAGCGATCACGATGTATTTGGATTCCTAATACAAAAGAAGCTTCTCCAAGATCTTTCATCTCAAATTTGTTTGAGAGAAATTTCTTGGTTTCCTTAAGAAGGTCCTTATCATTACTAGCAAGTAAAATATCATCCACATATAAGACCAAAAATATAAATCTACTCCCACTGAACTTATGGTACACACAATCTTCACCAAGATTTATTTCAAAGCCAAATGAAAGAATAACTTGGTTAAATTTTAAGTACCATTGACGCAGATGCTTGCTTGAGCCCATAAATGGATTTCTTGAGTTTACAAACTAGTCGACTAGTTTGATCCGAATCGCCTACCATTTACGGTTTCTTCATATAGATAGTTTCCTCAATGTCACCATTGAGAAAAAGCGTCTTTACATCCATTTGATGAAGCTCGAGGTCAAAATGTGCCACTAAAGCCATAATGATTCTAAAAGCATTTTTAGAGGATACCGGTGAAAATGTTTCTTTGTAATCAATGCCTTCTTTTTGAGTAAATCCTTTAGCGACAAGACGAGCCTTATGTCTTTCCACATTACCTTGTGAATCCCTTTTGGTCTTAAAGATCCATTTACATCCGATGGGTTTCACATTCTTAGGTAATGGGACAAGATCCCAAACGTCATTATCATTCATGGATTTTAACTCTTCATTTATGGCATCAATCCACTTATGAGAATTTGGACCACTAATGGCTTCATGGAAGGTGATTGGCTCATCTCCCACTAAACCCAACGGCTCCTCATTCTCGGCAAGATATACATCATAATAATCCGGTATAGCACTCCTTCTTGCTCTATTAGATCTTCTTAAGGGCACCGGTTCTTCTTGGATTTTGAGGGTGTTGAATTTCCTCATCAACATTTTCATGTTGTTCATTAATAGGAGAATTAACGTTATTTTGAATTATATGTTCTTGTCGAATTTCAGCACAATCGCTTGATTTTCGGATAGGAACTATAGGAAGAGGTATAGAAACGAATTTCTCTTCCATTTCTTCAAATTCAAAATTACTATTCAAATTTTCCCCTCTAAATTCAACATCCTCAAAGAACCTAGCATTTCCCGTCTCGAAAAAGGTTCTAGTTTTAGGGTCGTAGAATTTATATCCCCTAGATCTTTGAGAATACCCTACAAAATAACTACTAACCGTCTTAGCGCCCAACTTTCCTTCGTTAGGTTTATAAGGCCTAGCTTTACGGACAACCCCATACATGAAGATGATTTAGGGACGGTTTCTTTCTCGGTCCATAATTCATAAGGGGTTTTGTTAGTAGCTTTTGAAGGAGCTCTATTAAGTAGGTAGGAGGTTGCGGTTTTCAAAGCATCACCCCAAAATGAGTGAGGTAAAGAAGTACAAGAAACCATACTTCTTACCATATCCTTAAGGGTTCTATTACGTCTCTCGGCTACACCATTCATGCTAGGTGTCCCCGGCATGGTGTAGTGAGGGACAATCCCACACTCTTCCAAATAGCGAGCAAAAGGACCCGGACGTTGTTCTCCCGAACCGTCATTCCTACCGTAGTATTCACCACCACGATCGGATCTAACGTTCTTAATAATCTTTTCAAGTTGATTTTCAACTTCGGTTTTAAAAGACTTGAAAACGTCCAATGATTGAGACTTTTCATGAAGTAAATAAATGTATCCATAACGAGAGAAGTCATCTATGAACGTAATAAAATATGTTTGTCCGTTCCATGAAGGGGTAGGGAACGGTCCACATATGTCCGTATGAATTAGTTCTAAGACTTTTGTAGCTCTCAAGGATTCATTTTTGTTTGTACTATTCGTAAATTTTCCCTTAAGGCATTCAATACAAAAGTTATTTTCCGGAGTATCAAGCTTATGCAATATTCCCTCTGACACAAGCTTGTCAATTCTCCTTTTGGAGATATGACCCAAACGCCTATGCCACAAGGTATAAGAGTTTTTACTTGAAAACTTTCGTTTTGTGCCTCGAGAGTTAGTTTCATTATTGTGGGACTCATTTAATGAATTTACTGTGTCAAGTAAATATAGATTATCAATGTAAGATAAAGAACTAGTACCAAAAAGCTTTGAATCAAAATATAAATTGCATTTATTATTACCAAAGATAGAATAACCTTCCCGATCTAATGTAGTGACGGAAATCAAATTCCGTCTAAAGGATGGAATAATAAATACATTATTCAAAACTAAATAATATCCGGTACTAAGAGATAATCTAAAAGTCCCTATGCCTTCCACCTCTACCGGCTTTCCAAACTCTCCCATATAGATGAATCTTTCACCTTCATCGGGCGTTCGGTAGTTCTGTGCAACCCCGCATACATGAACTTATGTGAGTAGTTGCACCGGAGTCTAACCACCATGTATACGAAGGAATTGAAACTAAATTAGCTTCAAGACAAACAAAGCTAAATGACATACCTTTCTTAATTCGCCATCGGCGATACTTAGGCAAGCCGGGCTTCATGTGAGTGGGGTCCTTGCAAAAGAAGCACTTTTTCACCTTTTGATCATTTGATGATCCCTTAGGCTTCTTTGTTGCAACCGCAATCTCCTTACCTTTTCTCTTTATCCCACGAGAAGAGGTAGATGCATAATGAGCACTTTCGCGGGTTTAGATTGTTTCAATCTATCCTCTTCCTCTCGTCACATGTGAAATCAATTCATTGATATTCCACTTGTCCTTTTCGAGACTTGATTATAGGTCGTTTCAAAATGACCGAATTGATGAGGAAGAGAAATTAAAGCCAAATGCACAAGCAAGTCTTCTGAAAGGTCTAACTTGAGTGCCTTTAATTTAGAAGATAGATGAAACATTTCCATTATATATTCCCTTATGCTTCCTAAGTGCCCTTATACCGCATGGAAACAAGCTTCCTTAAGGTAGCACTTGTTTCCGATTTATCGCTTGCAAAGCGCTCCTCTAGGGCATCCAAAAAGCCTTTAGCTCCATTATCCCTGAGACACCGTTTCAAAAATGTCTCCGGATCGCATTCTTTATAATGCTTAGGCCAACGTGATTAGAACGCTTCCACCTCTCTGAACTTAAGCGGTCTTCCGCAATGCTTTTATCAGGTAGAGGGGCAGGAGCTTGTTCTCTTAATGCGAGGTCAAGGTCCAAAAAATCTAAGACCATAATAATCTTGTTTTTCCAAGTTTTAAAATTTGTCCCAGCTTAGCAAAGGTATTGAGTTTATGGCGGTAGTAATAGATGAAGCACCGATCAAATCTGAATGAAGAGAACAAAAGAATGAAACAAAACATGTATAAGAATCTACACAATGATTAATTATATCAAAATGAATTCCATCAAAATAAAGATAATCAATATGACATCAAGACTAATCTTTGGATTTCGAATTGACTCACAAGAAACCTTTGGATTTGTATCTTAGGGTAAACAAAATAGCTTAAACAATACATTTCATGTACTTGCCTTCCTTTGGGCCTCTTGACTCGAAGTACAAAAAGTGTCCTACAAGTTTAAGGTATCTTGTTCCCCGATAATAAAGTGAATATAAACAACTCATTTTAAACACCCGCCTTAACTTCCCAGCTTTCGGGGATGGATCAAAGTATTTAAAATGACCTACAAGTTTAACTTCAATTATTACCCATGAATGCGAAATACATTAGTCAACCAACAATGAGTCTCGCTTTGGGAAAACAAGCATGTTATCACTTGATATCAATATTTCTTACATTCATCTTTTAACAAATTTTGAATTCAATCAACAAGGTCTCCTTTGGGAAACAATCATGGTTAATTTTATCTCAAGAATCAAAGTTAAGGATTATAATTTTAACTCAAATATTAAGGCCTTAAGGTAAATTTGAAACTTTAGAAGGGTAAGAAAAGAACGAAAATTTATTAATAAAGAGCAATATCCTTATGTTTCTAATTGGCCATTCATTCTTAAAGTTTAACAACGCTTTAAGAACCTTGTCTAGCCGTGATCCGGGTGTCGAGATATCATATTTTATCAATAAATTATCAAAATTATGAAAAATATTTCAGACTCGAAGTTTTTCTGGACGACACAGAATTTCAAGGGGACGACTTCGTCTCTTAGGAGCAAAATGACTTCTCGTCCCTAAGGGGACGACTTCGTTGCCCCTTCATATAAGGGGGACGCCCGAATCCGTAGGAAGGTCCCATTCCGTAAAATTGATGTGGCACACGACTTCCCCTCACGGACGACTCGTCCCCAATGCCCGTAATTACGAATAGTCACTATTTTCAAACCCTTTTATGAACAAGCTTTTCCAACCAAATTTCCCTTTTATGCATGCATTATAATTGTATTGGCATTATGTAAATGGGACAAGTTTGCATGCTTTAATTAACATGATTCAAACAAGTAGACCTAGATTTTACACACTCCAAACACATGATGTTGGGCTATACGTAAATGGGGTAATCTTGTATGAACCATTGTGTCTCTTAAAACTTCGACCTTACCATTATTTCCATGGTGACTCAATTTCAATCAAAGTAAGTAGATCCGCATACTCACGGCCAACACATTTAAAAAATGCGTGGCTATGCAAATGAACAAACTCACAACGCATCCAAGTGGATGGTGGCTATGTTCAAAAAATGGGATAATTCTGTGACATTAAGTGATTGAAAGCCTGAGTAAAACCAAAATTCATAAATAGGATGAAGTTATGAACATAATACTCTTAGACAAAATGAGTATTATGTACAAGAACAAAAACAAGTGTAATTTTACATGGATTACAAACTCTTCAACAAATTTAAAAGCACAAGACTTTATAGTTGAAATTCAAACTCAATCTAGTATATAAGCTGTGCTCGATACCAATTGGCTCCAAACAATTACGATCCATTAAATATGCAACCGACTCAGTTACTAGATTTGAAGAAGAGAAGAAGAAGAAGACGGAAGCGTTGTAATTACCTTGTGATTCCATGTTTGTTCTTTAG